>PVJH01016436.1:0-50626 GCA_004026705.1 Nesogale talazaci
TTTCTGCGTTTCCTGCATGGGTACTCAAGTACACTTGGAAGAGGCTGCAGATTGAGCTCGGACCTCGTTTCTAATAGAGAGCCCTGGTGGTGTGTTGGTTACGTCTTTGGGCTGTGGTAAGCCTAGTGGGTTGTTGGAAACCACCAGCTGCTCTGAGGGAGAAAGACTGGACTTTCTTCTCCTGTAAACCACGGGAAGTCACGGTGAGTCACCATTGACTTGATGGCTGTCAGCTTTAGAGAGAGTAAGTTTAATGAGCATCTCCACTTTACATTTCTGGTGAAATAAACAGAATTTTGTTATAAAAGATACTGTGTGGATGTGTGAGGACATCCCCGCCCCACTCTAAAACTTTATTTACTTCCTACAGTTCCAGTTTTTGTCCAGAGGTCTTATATTTGTTACCAACACATTCTTTGGAGCGTTTTGTGGTTTGACTGACATAACATGTATGTTGTCTAGTTATTTTTAATCATATTTTGCAATTTGTACACCTAAGTCCACTGCTTTATTTTGTACTACACTTAGCGAAAAACTCATGGTGTTTTACCTTTTCAGGTATGCTTGTGTGCATTTATTTCTAAATTGAATATTCCTTGTTGCTTCACAGCATTCTTATATTCTCTCTTTGGTGCCTCTGAAGAAAATTATCTGAAAGTCTTATTTTTATAAAAAATAATGGAGTTGTAGGCTGCATCTCAGGGGTGGACAGCAAATTAATAATGGACCAATATTGAATTTCCATCTTAAGCTTAACTCGTTAAAGTAGTTGGGACTCATTTTTGCAACTCACCTATAATATTCTAGCTTTATAAGGGAGGGGATGTTTTAGTTGCCATGGCTACTTGTAGTTAGCAGAAGCACTAAGATGTTTAGCTCCTGGAAAGAGCTATGGTCTGGAAAGAGATACTCTGTGGAATTCATCTCTTTACTGCTAGCTTTGTGATTGTCCTCTTTTATAATTTTAATTGAAGGGTGTTCAGATAAACTCAGTGCCCAATTGTTAGCTTTATTTGCAATGTGGTCCTTTTATAATTTGATAATTTTTATGTAATCATTCTATACTGCATAATTCTGACTGTGCTCAGCTAACAAGTGTTTGAGTGCTTATTGGCTGTAGTAAGTTGTATCCGACTGTTCAGTGTTACATCGGGTGAATATCATCAGTAAAGTTCTGGATCTGAAGGAATACATAATACAATTAGTACCGATAAGTCATTAGGTTCAAAACATTAAAGCCTAAAATAAAAGATATGCCTCTTAATCTGAAGTACATTGCTTCTATTTTTGTTCATTAATAATGTTTTCCATTAGTATATCTTAAAAGAGAAGTACCTTTTTTCTATGTTTTATTTTGACACAATTATGAATTTCCACAGAAAGCTGGAATAATACAAGGACTCACAGATATTCTTATCCACATCTATCCTTTTTTACATTTTGCCCATTTGCTTTATAATTTTTGCTTTATACTCAGCTATAGGTTATTCGATTCTGTACCGTTGAGAATAATATGGAAACCCCAGTATCTCTTTATTTCTAAGTTCTTCAATGTATATTTCCTAAGGAAAGAGGTATTGTCTTATATCACCACAATACAACTCTTAAATTCATGATATTTAACATTGATATAAAACTGTTATGTAACCCATAGTCCATATTCATAGCATTATCCCAGTAATAAATGCTCCACAGCTCCACTTCACTCTGGAGAGCCAGGATTGTCAGTCTTATATCTCTATCAGTCTTTTCTGATTTTCATTGATTTCTTGACCGTGACCATTTTGGAAAGTACAGTACAATTATTTTGCAGAATCTCTCTCAATCAGAATTTGTCTTTTGCCATCTCATGGAGCCCTGGTGGCATAGTGGCTTAACCATTGAACTGCTTACGACAAGGTCAGCAATTCGAATCCTCCTTTGGAGAAAGATGTGGTTGTCCACGCCTGCAAAGGTTTACACCCTTGGAAACCCTATGTGGGGTCGATAGTAGTTGGAACCCACTCATTGGCAGTGATTTACTGGCATCGAACATCCCGGGTAGCCTGGTGGGTTTAACACTGGGCTCCTATCCCCAAGGTAGGTGATTCAAATCCACCAGCCTCTTTTCAGGAATCCCTGGGTCTCTGAGAGTTGAAATTGACCCAGTGCCCTTGGGATATTGGTCTGTTTGTATTCCCTTGATTATATTGGTCATGTGGTTTTGGCAAGTAAGACATTGAATAGCTCTTCAGTCCTCCTTGGTACATTCAATGCTGGTGATGTTACCTTGGAAAACTTGATTAAGATGGTACCTGACATGTTCTCCTCTGATAAGTTGTTATTTGTCCCTCTTTAAACCTTCACCACTCTCGAGTTTTAGATGTCATTGTTTGATAATTCTTAGTTGTCATTTTATCCCACAGGAACTGGTCTTGTCTCCATTATTTGTTTATTTGTTCATTTATATGTACGTGAATTTATGGATCTTTAAGGTGAATTCTATGTTATCTTATTGCTCACATGCTGGCCCAGGAGCCATGGTGAGCCCCATCCAGCTGTGTTTTTCATATGTTGCCCTTTTGCCAGGACAGTTTTTTGAGCACTTCTTAACTTCTCCCAAATCAGGATGCTATTCTTGGGTTGACATGCATGTTACCTGTGTTAGCCCTGATCTCAGCTTCTTCTCCAAAGAGCCCTCTTTCTTTCAATGAAATAGAAATTCTGAAACCCAAATCTGAACACTGGGTTCTGGAAATATTTTAAGTCCTATTATCAGATCCAAATTGGTAATTGGTGTCATTGTGATTTGCCTTTAAGGCTTCAGTAGCAAACCAGAATGGTGCAGATTGAGTTCAAATTATATTCTATAAACTCCAGTTCTTCAGTATTTCTCCAGTGCTGTTTAGGAGAAATCTAAGGAGAGCCAGTTATGTCATTTAAGTTTTCTAATAACTTTATTAAAACACATTTTATCTCTATTGAAAATACCATTTCAAAATTAGCAGTAAAAATAATGACATTTTCAGATATAACATGCATTTTACATGTATAAAACCCAAACTCACTGCCATTGAGTCGATTTTGACTCATTGTGACCGTGTAGGACAGTGTATAATCTAATCGCTACCCTTTCGGTTTCCCATGGCTGAAAATAATGAAGAGCAGAAAGCCTCATCTTTCTCCCAAGGAACTGGAGGTGAGTTTGCAATGCTGACCTTGTGGTTAACTGCTTTTCTGGCCCTTCTCAGTTCTGGCTAGCCACATTTCAGATGTGTAGAAGCTATTTGAACCACATGGCTACCAAAACGGACAGTGCAGGCAGCATTCTACTGCTGTGAGTCCTGTCCACTCATGATGACTCCAGACAGTCCCACTTGATTAAAGCGTATTGATAACTAAATCTAGAGTCTGATTTCTCTTTCTCCAAAGCCTGTATTTGAGTAGGAATGTACAGCAATTGAAATTATAGGATCTTTGACTGCATTACTTGTATTTGAATCCATATCAATTTTAACATTTTTACTTCTCTGTTTCTGTTTCTTTACCCGTAAAATGGAGATCATGGGGCGATTTGAGAATTGGTTGTTAGTAGAGTTAAAGCATTAAAAAAAGTATCAGCCATGTCATAAACCTTCACTAAATATCACCTGTTTTAACATTTCTGATATGCACAGGTTATTAGCAGGTTTGAGCTTTATGCTTTTGCCAATAGATTATCTTTTCCTTTTGGCGGAAAGACTAATATCAATAAAAAAGAGGCAAAGATAGCATGGACTTCAATAATCTGTATTCTGGAATTTCTTTTAGCCCTACAGAGTCAGTCTTAGGATCTAGAGCAGGACTTAGTCTAACTTGCCTTTTTACATACGAAGACACTTGATGCCTTTGTGCATTCTAAACAGTCTTTCGGTTTTAGAATAACTAAATACACTAGATTCATTATAGTTTATCTATAGATCAGGAACCCTGAGCGCATAATTGGGCCGCTAACCGCAAAGTCAGCAGTTTGAAAACACCTGCTGCTCTGTGGGAGAAAGATGAGGTTTGCTACTCTGTAATGAGCTCATCTCAGGGGGCGGAGCCCCGGGGGCGTAAGTGGGTGAGGGCGGGACTGCAGCCCGCGGGCTTGGCGGTTCACATCCAGCGGCGGCTCTCAGGAACGGCACTGGGTAGCGCCCACAACCACCAGAGGCAGTGATGCCCCCCCCCCAAAACAAACAAACAAACGAAAAAGGAGTTCACATCTCGGAAAGCCACAGTTCTATTCTACCATTTTCCATAGGTCACTGTGAATTGAAACCGATTTGATGATAATGAGTTTCTTTGGGGTTTTGGTTCAGTAGATCATCTTGAAGTTAGGCTCTGCTGTTAGCCACATCACTGTTCCAGAGTCAGTGCCAAAGGTTTGTAGAATGGACTCTCCACCAAATGACCAGCAACCTTAGTGGTAGAGGATGTATTTTATGTTCCTATAAAAATTTCTATGTTTTTAGCAACTCAATAAGACAAAGCCCAGAGAAAGAAAGTTCTGTGCCATCTGCTGGGCACTTCTCTCTGGCTACTTCTTGTTGCTTGCTCCTTCTCCTTATTTCTAACTCCTCACTTGTGTTGTCACCCTTGGTCTACAAATCGCAGCAGGTGTACTGAGAAATCTGGATTGATGCATTAACTACACAGACAGGCTGTGTAATAAATGTGGTACTCATTTTAAAAGATGTGCAATTTGGGCCATTGTCTAATAAAATGTATCAGGCAAGTGAAATCTGGGATGATGAGTCTTTGGTCAAGACCTCTGTCCATGTTTCACAGGAAAGTGGGTATATTGATGGATTTTGCATGCACATTTTGAAATCCTGTATATTTTACACATAGATCATGTTATACTTGGAAGAGAACAATTCTGCCACCCTTGGGACATCACAAGGAATGAGTTTTGTACATTTGCAGGTGTGAACCATGGGCTACACTGGCTGATCAGAACCCAACATAGTCTTGTTTTTGCAGGGTGCCATCTCTGGGTACCCATGCTACTTTCCATTACTGGTTGTCTGTGTGCCTGCCTCCCTGATTGGCTGGCTGTGCACTTCTGTGAGTGATACTTTGCTTCTGCGTGTCCACCTTATCCCTCTCACTTACCTGACTGCTAGTCTTGGTCTTCAATCGTTCTATCATTGCATAATTCTGGAGGTGCAACAAAGGAGGGTTGATCTGGGATATGTAACTTTTGCTTCCTCGTTAGTAAATTCTGTCTTCCACTTATAAAACCATAACGGTCCCCTCTTCTGTGTGTGGAGTGGAGTGCCTTTTGTTTGCATAAGGGATATTTCTTCCTTTTGGCACAGGTGATTGCATCACTGAGTAACGAATGATAGAACAATCAGGGTCATAATTCAAAAAACTTCATCAGAGCCCATATACATAAGAAATGCTTTGAAAAATGTTTATTCAAAACAATCCACATTAGGCCCAGATCAACACACTGCTGCCACCCACAAAAATAAAACTGAATTAAGATAATAAAGTAATACCACTTTTGTAGTTGATAACTGGCACATTTTTTTTTAATTACGCATTTTAAAAATCTTTTTATTGGGGGCTCTTGTACAGCTCTGACAACATTCCATACATCAGTTGTATCAAGCATATTTGTACATATGTTGCCATCATTTACTTTCTATTTGAGCCCTTGGGACTATGTAACTTTTTTTTAATTATTTTATTGGGGACTCGTACAACTCATCATAATCCATACATCCATCTATTGTGTCAAGCACATTTGTACATTTGTTGCCATCATCATTCTCAAAACATTTTCTTTCTGCTTGAGCCCTTGGTATCCGCTCTTCATTTTCCCCCTCCCTCCCCGCCCCCCTTTCCTCATGAACCCTTGATAATTTATAAATTATTATTTTTTCATGCCTTACACTGTCCACACTATTTTTAATGAAATTTGAATAGAAATTTTGTGTTTGAAATTTCTGAATTTGCCAGAAGGCAAGTCTTAGAGCTCAAAATGGATATTCTTTTATCTCTTGGTCTTATAGTTGTCTCTCCCCACTCTTTGTCTCCTTATCTTTAATCTGTTGCTGTGTCATATTAGTTTCTCGTGGATTCAGTTTTCCTTATATAATGAATATTCAAATAGATTCTGGTAAAATCCTGGTCTTTATCAGTGTATGCATTGCTGGTTTTGTTTTCTAGTTTGATACATGACATTAAGCCATTCTTTGATATACTGCTTTGATTTTATAGTTTACAGAGCAGTAGTATTTCCTATTTGTCTTTTTCTCATCAAAAGTTTCTAACCATAATCAGGAATTTAGCCGTAGACAATTTGACTGCTTCATTCCTGTTTGTCTGCTTTCTTATTGACATATTCCAAACCTTTTTCATCTTTTTACTTGTCTTACGTATATATTATCTCCCATTTTTTGTGTGTCTTATCACTCATATTTTCTACCCGACAGCTTTTCTTTCTTTTTAATTAAAAGTTCATTTTACTGGAGGCCCTTACAACTCTTATTACAATCCACACATCAGTTGTATCAGGCCTATTTGTACATATGTTGCCATCATTCCTTTCTAAGCATTCACTTTCTATTGAGCCCTTGGTACCAGCTCTTCTTTTTTTTTTCTTTCCCACATAAAAATTGTTTTGGTTTTTAATATTTTTTAATAAATCATTTTGCTAGGGGCTCATAGAGCTCCTATCATGATCAATACATACATCACTTGTATACAGACCACATTTGCACATTTGTTGCCATCATGATTCTCAAAGCATCCTCCTTCAACTTATCAGCTTCCTATATTTCCCCTCCGTCTGCCATGAACTCATAATAATTTACAAATTGTCATTATTTTGTCATATTGTACAGTCTTTTGTGTCCCTTCACCCACTTCCCTGTTGTCTGTACCCCAGGGAGAAGGTTATATGTAGATCCCTGCAATTGATTCACCCTTTCTACTCCACCTTCCCGATATCACTATTCTCACCACTGGTCCTGAAGGGATCATCTTTCTTGAATTACCCATGTTTCTGGATCTCCTGGTCCAGCTGGATTTGTGAGGCAAAATTGGGATCATGATGATGGGAGGAAGCATTCAAGAACCAGAGGAAGTTGCATATTTCATCATTGGTACAGTATACCTTGACTGGTTCTTCTCCTTCCTGCAACCACTCTGTAAGGGGATGTCGCTTCACCTACTGATGTATGGACTTTGGGTCCCCAATCTGTACTCCCCCTCATTTATAATGATATAATTTTTAGTTCTTTGATGCATCTTTTCGACACCTCATGGTCACACAGGCTGGTGTGCTTCTTCCATGTGGGCTTTGTTGTTTCTGAGCTAGATGGCCGCTTGTTTACTTTCATGTCTTTAAGACCCCTAGATGCTATATCTTTTAATAGCCAGGCACCATCAGCTTTCTTCACTACATATGCATATGCATACATTAGTTGGGAAGGTGAGCATCATTGAATGTCAATTTAATAGAACAAAATATTCTTGCATTGAGGAAATACTTGAGTGGAGGTCCAATGCCCATCTGCTGACCTAATACTAACTCTTTAAGTATATGCATGTAGATCTATTTCCCCATCGTCATGTATAAATATATTTACCTATGTACATGCCTGTTTTTAGACCTCTATAAATGCCCTTTATCCCCCAGTTCTTTCCTCTATTTCCTTTTACTTTCCTTTTGTCCCACTATCATGCTCAGCCTCCATTTGGTTTTCAGTATTTGCTCTCTGTTACATTACTCTTGATCAGTCCCTATCAGGTCTCTCACACCCACCCTGTCACTGATTTTGAATCACTTATTGTTTCCTTATCCCTGGGTTGGTCAACACCACTTCCTTTCCCTATCCTCCCCTTCTCCCATGTTCCCCCTGGAACCATCTGTCCCGTTGTTTTTCCAGCCTATCTTATCTAGATAGACCTACAGAGATAACAACTTGTACCAAAAACAAAATAAAACAGGTATTCCAAGATGAAGCAACCAAAGAAAATAAAACGATGATAACAACCAAAAAAACCCAATGTCATATGTATGTGTATATATATATGTACACACATACACACACACATATATAAGTTAAAAAATGACAAAATAAAAACCTGTAAATAGTTCAAGATGTGTTCGTTGACCTTTAGGAGTGTTCCCCGGTTGAGTCTGATGGAGTGATACACCCTGTCCCCAAAGTATATCCTTGGTACTCCCCTGGAACTCCATGCTCTGTTTCACACCCTTAGTGTTTTGCCATGGTGTGGTTGGGTCAGACAAGGTACAATCCTGACCCTGCTTCTCCATTGTTGTCCCCGCATAGAACCGTGGGTAAGTGAGGGACACCATGTTTCATAGTGGCATCAACCATATGGTCCTCTCTGTGCATTGGCTGTTCTGAGTAGGAATTTCATCCTCAAAGCTTGGTGGGCCCGGATGCACTTCATTCTCTTTCTCCCCCTTCATTTGTTCTCGTGTGCTCTGGTCAGGCATATCCCACTCCCCAAGCTGCAGCTTCATTGTTGACCTCCAAAGCAAATTCCCCTGGGGGGAGATGGGGCTGTCCACGTAGGTGGGATTGGGCCCTCAGACTCCTCCATTGGCACCCCACTTCATGCCGCCATGCTTCAGCTCCTTTTTTTTCCCTCCCTCTCCCCATTCTACTCCCTCGTGGGACCTTGGTAGGTTATAAATTACCATTTTCATATCTCATATTAACCACTGTCTCCCTTCCTCCATGGTTTCTGTCCCTGCCCCTGGAGGGTGGGTATGTGATTATATGTAGATCTTTGCGATTTGTTCCCCTTTCCACCCCCCTCCTTCTGGTATCACTATTCCCATTCCCCTACAGCTTTTCTTAACTTTGAAATTCAGCCCATTTACCTCCAAATTTAAGTAATTAACTGTTTACGGATAAGAGCCATATATTTACAAATAGTAATAAGACTAAGAATGAAAAGAACCCAGTTCTTGACCCACTTCTATCATTGTCATCTCAGCCACAAGTTTTCTCACTTTCTATTGGTAGAAATTTGTGAAACTGGGGTATTTGCTCTCAAATGTTTAACTTTATTTTCTGTTTTATTTTTACTTTTCAAAAGTGTTTTATTGGCACTTCTTCCACATAGAGTACAATTTAGTAGTTCATTTAAATAAAAAAAGTTGTACAATCATTACCATTATCAATTTTAGAACATTTTGTTATTGTACTCTTTATTAATGTAATTATTTTTTTAATTGTGACAAAAGACACAACAAAACAGTTTGCACCTTTTATATGTATAAATCAGTGCCATTGATTATACTCTGTTGTGAGCCATTATTGATAACCTTTTCCTTATTATTCCACCACCATTAACATAAACCCAAGCAAAATCAAATGCTTACTTTTGGGTGGGGAGGGGCAGGAGTGAAAAGTACTATAATGCATGTGTAGTAGTGGTAGTTTCTCTGTGGAAGATATTCACTCTTATCGGTATGTAGAGCAGGCTGCACATAGGAGAGCACCATAAATCTGAATCAGCTTGATAGTAGGCAATGGTCTACTCATACACTGACCCACTGACATTAAGTCAATTCTGGCAGAGAACTTCTTCTGTGGGTTTCCGAAACTGTAATGCTTTACAGGAGTAGAAAGTCTGATCTTTCTCCTATGGAGCGGCTGGTGGTTTTGAACTTCTGGTGTTGGCATCATAGCCCAATGCATAACCACTACACCACCACAGTTCCAGCATCAACCGGAATAACATCTAAATGGAATAAAATGGTTGGATGGAGAAGGGAGCAGTCAATATTAACTTAAAAGGTGTGGAATGACTAGGTCTCAGACAGCTAGGTGAAAGCAGGAGTCCGCAGACTTTATGTGAAAGATCTCACAATAAGCGTTTTAGGATTTACAGAGCATCTCAATTGCTCTGATTTTGCTGTTGTAGTGCAAAGAAGCTTTCAGCAAATAATGAGGGAGCATGGCCGCCTTCTAGTAAAACTTTATTTATAAAAAGAGGCGTATTTGGCCAAGTGGACCTTGTTTGCTGATTCCTGAGTTTAAAAGATCTGTTGAGAGAGTAAGGGGAGGTGGGGGGTGAAGGAGTGGGATAAATGGAAGAATCATATGAGCACAGGTAAAGGTATTTTTTTACATACCATTGAGTTTGTTCCAACCCATAGCGATCTTATGCACAACAGAACAGCATAGCAAAGGGACTGCTGCCTATACAATTCGATATTCTGAAAACATCCACTAGTGCGCTGAGCACAGGGTAGTAGTTAGGAGTGGTTTAGCAAGTTCCATATGTATGGCCTCTATGGAGAGAGTGATGATCCTCTGAAACAAGCGTAATCAGATAAGTTATTTTTTTACTTATTTTTTTTACTGAACATTTGCTGTTGGTTCTGATTTGGAAGTCATTTTGTTTCACATGTTATAGTTTTAAGCCCAATAGAAGCAGTCCTTTTACGTCAGAACTGGGGGAAAAGACCAGTTACCACTTTTTAATATACTAATCAGAATATAGATGTGTTTATGGTGATTAATATTACTGGTTCTGTCTGAATTCAGAACAGCTTGAGCAATAAAACAAGAGAAAGATGGACATGAAGAGACCTGCCACTTTCATTACTGTGGAAAACTGGGGGAGTAGCTTCATGGGAGAGTCAGGTGTTGTGGAGAGTCAGGTAGACTGACATGCCCCATCCTAGCAGCAGTACTAGGGAAGTGGCGTAGGTAGGGCATGAACTCTGGGCAGGCATGACCTCTCTAGAGAGCTCACTACCAAGGGGAAGTCTAGAACTAAGTGCCGCTCAGTTGGATATTCTTTGCCAAATCACGAATCCGATCGTTTACTTGACTTCTCTTAGAGTGAAGAGAAGCTTAACTATGTTCATATGATGTTTCCTCCAGATAGAAACCAGGAGCAAGGAAAAAGGTATCAATCTTTTAATAATCAAGTCTTGAGGCTGTGTCTGGAATCCTTGGATGATGAAATAATGAAGTGTACTCAGTATTAACTGAAAGGCTGCCACTTAGATTTCACCAAAAGACTTCTCAGACGAAAGCCCTGTTTGGTTTGCTGCCCCAGAGATCCTCCGTTCTCTGCCTCCCCAAACTCAAACCAGTTTTCATTGAATCAGTTTTCACTCCTGGTGACCCCACATGCATCAGAGTGTAGACTCGCTCACCAAGGGGTTTTCATGGCTGTCCCAAAAGCAGATCCCCTGGCCTTTCTTTTGGTTTGTAGAACAGTGCTTAACTGTTAACTCACCCCCGAGACTCTTTCCAGAAGATCCTACCCTGAGACATATGGGATGGCCATGAACTGGAATCAGTGTGATGGCAACTGCTATTTTTTTTTCTCTAGGGATAATGTGCTAGAAACAATACAACTGTCATTATGTTCAAAACAAGTGAACATATTTGGAGTATTTTTCTTAGTATTTAATTTTTGCTGTTTCAAACAACCAGGCTTCTAAAATACTCAAAAGTGTAGTGTATGTTCTTGAATTTTTTTTTTTTTTTGTCGAACTAGATGTATTACAATCCTATATAAGATAGAGTTATGTTAGATGAGGAGTTCTCCACGTGGGGTGAGATGTTGTGTCCGATGAGGAGGGGTCCACATGGAGTGGAGGTGGGGGGTTGTATTGGATGAGGAAGTCTCTGCACTTGTGTTGGATGAGAAGCACCTTAACATAGGCAAGCACTGTGGAGTTGTGTGTTGGGCCCCATGAAGGGTGAGCATGACATCTGTGAAGGTCACTTGCTGTGGTACCAAGTAAGGCATGTGTCTACATGGCTAGGATGAGAGCATGAGGAGAGCACCCACTTAAGGTAACGTGCCTCCCTGCATATGTCAGGGCTCTAGCTGGGCCTAGAACTACACACACACACACACACACACACACACACACCCCCCTGGGGTGGGATTTCTCCTGTCAGGGGTGGTGCTACATGCCTGAACTTTGCATTGGAGGGTGAGGAGGCTGTTCTTGTAGGAGAGGTGCTAGACCTGAGGAATAGGATTCTGGGCAGTAGGAGGCTTTGCCTGTGGGATAATAGGGTAGTGTTGATAGTGTAGGAGTCTTGGTGGCATAGTGGTGACAGGTCGGGCTGCTTACTGCCAGGTCAGCAGTTCAAAACTACCAGCAAGGCCTTCTATTCCTGTAAAGAGTTACAGTCTTGAAAATGCATGCGGTAGTTTTACTCTATCCTATAGGGTCACTAGGAGTTGGCAAAAACTATCATTAATCTACATACTATATTCTTTGTGTCGTTCCAATTTTAGTATATGTGCTGCCGAAGCAAGCGCAATCTACATGCTGTATTCTCATCGGTTAGTCATGTTCAGTCCCTAGAACTGGCTCTTGGGCTTTTTGCAGACGCAGACAGCCACATCGTTTTCCCATGGATTCAGACTTCCAGCGTTTTAGTTAACAGCCCAGCATTTTAATGGGGCCTTTAAAATCACATTGTTGTTGCTATTATTAGGTGCTATAGAGTTGGTGCCATCTTAGCAACCTTATGAACAACAGAATGAATGGGTCAGAATTGATTCTGACAAATTCAGTGTAGCTTGAATTTTTTGCTTCAGTACCACTACTTCTTGCTCATATGCCAACTTTTGCAACAGTGGAATGCGACTAGTTCTTTTTAGTACAGTGACTTTCTGTAGTCTTTCAATATTTCACCTGTAGAATCTTTTAATATTGCAAGTTGAGAATTAAAGTTTTCTTTAGTTCTTTCTGTTTAATATGCTGAGTGTATTCTTCCCTTTTGGTTTGTAACTCTCAGTCTCGGACACATTTCATTATAATAATTCACTGTGTCTTCTCAAGCTTCCCTTTGGAATTTTCAGTCCTACTATTTTACTCATCTTTTATGTCATGGGAAGTCATGGGAGAAATTTGAGGCACAGGAATGACATAGTTTAATTTGTGGTTTTGTAAGATTACTCTATGAGTATGTAGAATTGGACAGGTAAATCCATTAGGATAACCAAGCAAGAATGAGGGTCTGAAATAAGATGCAGTGGGAATGGTGAAGATAGAATGAAAATTAAAAATAAGAGCAGATACAGTCAACAAATTTGGCTTCTAGATTAACTATTGAGCAAAGAGAAAAAATACTAGGAGATATTTTTCTGAAAAGTTTAATTTGCTAATACAATCACTTCAGTAGGAAGGATTGATATTGAAGTAAGCTAATATTCTCACATTTGAATTAGCTAATAAGTCAAGGGTGGCCTCACACAATGCAGAAAATACTGAACAACATCATATGTGAGTATATTTTTGCTGAAGATCATTCAATAACATTGCAACAATACATTAACTGGAACCTGCCAGAAATTCAAGTCAGATTCAAAAGAGAATTTGGAACCGAGGGGCGTTTTGCTGATTTCATTTGGCTCTTGGCTCAGATCAGAAAATATCAGAAAGAAGTTTACTTATGATTTATTGACTATGCAAAAGCATTCAACTGTGTGGGTCATAATAAACTATAGATAGGCTTGAGAAGAATTGAAATTTGAGAACACTTAGTTATGTGCATCCACAACCTGTAGCTGAACTAAGAGATAGTTTGAACAGAGCAAATGTATAGTTGGTGGTTTAAAATCAGAGAGGTGTGCATCAGGGCTCTATCTTTTTAACATACTAATTAAATCTATGCTGAGCAGATAATCCAAGAAGCTGCACTATATGAAGAACACAGCGTCAGGATGGGAGGAAGGTTTCTATGGTATGAAGCCAAGTTGCTGAAAGTGAGGAGGACTTGAAGCAGTTGTTGATGAAGATCAAGGACTGCAGCCTTCAGTATGGAATGCAATTCACTGTAAACAATACCAGACTCATCCCAACAGGGCCAATACATAAACATGATAGATGAAGAAGAGATTGAAGTTGTCAAGGAGTTGATCTTCCTGGAATCCATGATCACTGCTTACAGCAGTCAGGAACTCCAATGATGAAATTGTAGAGGGTGAATCTGCACAAGACCTCTTTGAAATGCTGAAGAGCAAATAGGTCACTTTGAAGACTCTGGTGAGCCTGACCGAAGTCTTAGTGCCCCTAGACACAGTCTCCCCATACACAGGTGAAAGCTGGGTATTGAATAAGGAAGACTGAAGAAGAATTGATGCGTTGCAATTAAAGGTGGTAAGGGAGAAGAGTGGAGGACTGTCTGAGGAATGAACAAATCTTTCTTGATGGCCCCTAACAATATTAGCAATGTGTTAATATGTAGGTGTATCAATAATGAGGATTAGCATATCAGAGTTTGCTCGTTTGCCTTAAAGGAGCCTGGTGGCAAAATGGGAATATGTGTTGGGCTGCTAATTACAAAGTCAGCAATTTTCAGCTACTCCGCTGAAAAAAGATGAGGCTTTTTATTCTCGTAGAGTTACAGTCTCAGAAACCCACAGGGAAAGTTCTTCCCTGGCCTTTAGGGTTGCTGTGATGATGAATCACTTCAATGACAGTTGAATTTGCTTTAAGCCGGTCGTTGCAAGGATGTTGTTAGATGCTATGTACTCAGTCTGACTCATAGTCATCCTATGTACAAAAGAAGAAAACTGCCTGGTCCTATACCATCCTCACAATTGTTGGCACATCTGAGCCCATTGTTGCAGCCTCTCATTTCCCCCATCTTGTTCAGGATATTTCTTTTTGCTTCACCAAGCATGCTGCCCTTTTCCAGGGACTTGTCTCTCCTGATAACCTGTCCAAAGAATGTGAAAAGTCATCTTACCTTCTTTGCTTCTAAGGACCATTCTTTGTGCTTCTACCAAGACATTTTTGTTTATTCTTTTGGCAGTCCAAGGTACTTGTGATATAAATTAATAAAGTAATCTGGAAGATTTACCTTAGGGTAGTTTCTACTAACGTTGACATTTGTAGAGCTTACTTGTCTTTGCTTCTTCTATACCCATCCCACTAATTTTGCTTCCAATTTATATCTTTCAATTTTCTTCCATTTCCACGTTTCTCTCTGCTGACCTTGCTTAGACTACTCTTGTGAAAGTTAGAGTTACTCTTATAAAAGTTCTTAACGGTTTCCTCTTGTTTGCTTTTACATTTGCTGGCTGGAGCCCAACTGGTAAAGACCTTTGCACATTGAAATTCATTAAAATTTGTATTAGGCTGTTTCTAAGGAAAAGAGGCTACTTCATGGGTGTGTTAATATGGGGAGACTAGAGAAGACAATCCATAGAAATGCATATATATGTGTGTGTGTGTGTGTGTGTGTATGAAAGTTTTATAAAAAGCACAAGTATGCATTAAGAAAGCATCCCAACCCAGTGCTGTTCAAGCCAATAAGTCCAACATTAGCCCATATGTTCACCACCAATCTACAACGTCCTCCTCAATCTCACAAAACACATGCAATGATGCCGACTGCAGGAGGAAAACTGAATCAGTGAGCATGTAAACACATCATTGCTGGCAGGGGTCTCCACACAGTTGCTCCCGCACGGGTAGGTCCCTGTGACTTTTCTTCAGGGATGTCTCACAGGAAGTGAGCCTTGTCAGCTGAAGCAGGCAGCTGCACCCTGGTCCGACCATCGAGAGCAATTGACCCGAAAACCAGAAAGGTGAGGCTCACCAACTCATTCATCGCTCCATCCTTCAATTAATCCCACATGTGCTTGTGGGGCAGGCTGGCACAATAAACCTTAACGATCTCAGTGGGATTGTGAAAAGTCCAGAGAATTTACTGTTGAAATTATCTATTTTACACCGACTGTGCCCAAACCTTTGGCAATCAAGAGTAACTTTTACAAGAGAACATTTGGAAACATGGGCATAATTTTAAAATAATTATGGAAATCAAGTATGTAACACATCTCCATATGTGACCCATTATCAGCAATTTAACATATTCTGGCCTAATTTTCAGTCTTAAAATTGACATTCATAGCACAGCGCTTTGTCAGATGTGGTACAGTATATTCCATGTTTGGAGGTCAATAAACATAGGTTGTACATTTTATTAGGGTAGACAGGAATTTATTTCAAAGTTAAGAAAAGTATTGTCATGACATTATTACTTGTGTTTAGACTTAATATTAACTAGTTCGTGTTGTATATTCTGTGTTTATAAGCCATGAAAATTGAGTTCTGAATGTTACTTGTTTTGTGATGAGAGTAAGCTCTTTATGTCCTGCATTTTGAGTCACTAAAACCAGTAAGATGATTTTAGATTATTGGGTCTTGTGTTAGTCCGGGTAGACTAGAGAAACAAATTCATAAACACGCATATGGATATAAGGGAAAGGTTTATATATAAGAGGAATGGAACATTGAGTAAACATCCCAACCCAGTACAGTCCAAAGTCATAAGTCCGATATTGGCCCATATGTCTGATACCAGTCTATAAAGTCTCCTGACTCACGAAGCATGTACAGGAGAGGCGTCCTGGCACTGCCAGGGGTCTCCTCATAGCTCCTCATTTCCAGGGTTCAAGGTCCAACAGCAGTATCCATTGGCAGTGGAAGCATCTCAGAGGTCTGGTTCCATCAGGACAAGCCCATGTGGCTTCTCCTCCTGCTCCTCCATTCTGCAGGAATCAGGATCGATCAGCATGCTATCATCTTGTTTTGTCGGTAGTTCGTCTCTTGGAGACTGAGAGTCAAGTTTCTCTTCTCCAATTGGGAAATATACCGCGAGACTTCCCAGAATTCTCAGGAGAAAGCCATGTCCACACAGAGGCCTCATTGACTACTCATTGGCTATCTCCAGATTAATAGGCTAGACTCCACCCGTACACCCCAACCATGAAATTGACATTACGAATACATGACCACCACAGGTCTATCTGACATATTTGTCAAGCAAACTCTAGAAGGTCTTGTTTAGTAATAGACTCGCTGCGTCTGTTGGACAATAATTCATTCTTTTCCAATCTTGTGGAGCCACGGAATTAGCATCAATGTAATTAATGTGTTTCCATCTTATTTGATGGATGTTGAAATAACAATATTACTTAACTAAAATGTTTTCCAAATTAGTGTTAAAATGTTTGTCAACAAAGGCTTAGAGAGCAGAGTTTTTATCATGTTTACCCAGGCTGGAGGGAGATAGAAAGGAGAGGAGGGATAGAAATAGCTCATTTAGGGTAGTGTTGTACAACATTATCGTAATTGCTGGCAATAAGTTGGGCACCTGTAAAAAGTTGAATTGGAAAAAGTTGTAATACATACATTTACTACCCCCCCCAAAAAAAATTAAAAGAGTAAGTGTTTAAGCTGCTTATGCATAACCAAAAACCTTATGGGAATTGGTTTCTTGGTTTGGAAATTAGAGTCATGGTTTTATAGGACTTCCCATTTTGTTGGCCTAATGGCATGTTTGGTTCCTCTCATCCACGTCCTAGTTTGATGTATAGTGCCTAGGGTTTGAAAAGCTTGCAAGCAGCCTCCAAGGCACAACAGTTGGTCTCTAATCATCCAAAGCAAGAGGAAGGAGGAGAGTCAGGAATCTGAGGGAGATGTGGGATGCTGCCATGAACTGCTGCTTTCTTTGCCAGAAGACAGAAGAATTGTTAGGTGTATGACTTTCATTATTGAATATTTTGACCAAGTATTCCATAGAAAGATCCTGATCAGAAGAAGGGAAATTCAGAATAGAATTTCATGGACCCTCGACTTCCTGGAACCATGAAAGTTGACTGGACCCTTGAAGCAATTGCCTGGAGATAATCTTTAAACATTAAAATTTAAAATATCTCCTGAAATCTTATTGAAACTGAACACCAATTTACTTTAATTAATAAAAAGGGTCTGCTTTGATTTTGCTCTTCAAAGAACTATCTATACAGTGTCACTATGATTTGACATTGACTTGGTGGCAGTAAGTATATGGGATCAAATTGACAAAAGCAACTTAAAAGATTAGATAGTACCTTCAGGGACAGTGCATTTGTTAACGGATGAAGATTGACTCAGAAAAGGAAGATGATAATGATTATACCATCAAAGAATGAAATCAGTGTCACTAAATGGTACGTGTAGAAACTGTTGAATTTGTGTTTTATTCTGTATATTATAGACAACACAAAATAAAGCATATATAAAAACCAAACTGACTCAACAGTCATTGCCATCAAGTTGATTCCAACTCAGCAATTTTCTGAGACAGAGTAGACTGCCCATGTGGGTTTCCAAGACTTGAAGTAGAAATCCTTATCTATATTTCATTGAGCTGCTGGCATTTTTGAACAGCTGACTTTGGGGTTAACAGCCCAACAGTATGTCACCAGGGCTCGTGTGTGTGTGTGTGTGTGTGTGTGTGTGTGTCTCTCTCTCTCACACACACACATGCTACAAATTGTATTAACAGCAATTCTGCATCACTTGTACTAGGGTAGCTTGTATATGGCTGTGGTACTGGAGAAACAATGCTTCCATATCAGCAGGGACAACCATGGCAGACAGGTCTCAACAGAACTGGGCTAAGACTCAGAAAAAGGATCTGATAATATATTTCTAAAACTATTATCCAGTGAAAACTTTATGAATAGCATGAGAATATTGTTTGATACAATGTTAGAAATAAACCTCTCGGCCTGGAGAAGGCCAAGAACCACTGTGCAAGAGCTACTCTCAAAGTGGAATCAGTCTTAATATTATGTGGTTGCAACAAAGCATTGGGTCCTTCATTTGCTACTGATGTGCCAAACCGAAAATGAGAACGTAAATCTAGAAAGTTGTCAAAAATGAAATGGGACACTTGAAGATACAAGGGAGTCTCCAAAAGTTTGTTAAAAAAAAACAAAATAGAATTAAGATTTAAGGGAAAATTGCTTACTTTTTGGTCTATTTGCTCAGTATGGTAAGTATGGTAAAAGAATAAAACCCTGCCTCATTCCTTCCTGATTTTGAACCATCTATTATTCCTTTGCCTTGTTTAAACAGTGATCTCTTGGTCTTAGTTCTGCTTCCTCATGAGCACAATTTGTTTTTGTCTCAAATGTTTTGGAATTCCCATTTGCAGTGTTTGCCATAGTTTGTTATGGCCCACACAGTCGAATAAATGCCTTTGCAGAGTCAATGAAACGCATGTGGGTTTTTTTCTGATATTTCTTTCTTTCAACCATTATCCAACTTACATTAGCATGTTCAATGCCCTCTTCTGGGTCCAACTTGAATTTCTAGACCTTGTCAGTGTACTATTGCAGCTATTTTAAATAATCATCAAAAAAGTACATTTGCATATGACTTTATTATGATGTTATTGAAGAATCTTCCCCCTTTTTTTAGTTGTCTTCCTTTGGAATGGGCACAAATAAGCATTTCTCACAGCCAGTCAGTTTACCAAGTAGCTGTGTTGTAGTGCTGCTTTGACTTGCTGAAACAATTCCATCAATTCCTGGAGTCTCCTTTTTCTCTGATGCCTTCAGTGTTGTTTAGATTTATTCTTTCAGTGCCATTAACTCTTGATCATCTTGAAATGGCTTAACATTGACGAGTTCTTTTTTCCACAGTGACTTTCTGAATTTATTTCTCTGTAAAATTAAATCTTTTATTTTTGTCTGTTTTCACAGTTGGGCCCATTACTTACTATCTTTCTCCCCCAATAAATATTGCCAGCTATGTTCTACGATCTTCTATGTAGGCGTTCTGTTCTTGCTTATGATGCTTGTTATGGTCAGTTTCTTGGTCATTCTCACAAAACTTTAGATATGGCAGGTTTGTTAAGAATGGAGTGGGCTGAGCTCCGGTGGTGTAAGTGGTTGAGTGTGGAACTGCAGCCCGCGGGCTTGGCGGTTCAAATCCAGCGACGGCTCTCAGGAACAGCACTGAGTAGCTCCCAAGACCACCAGAGGGCAGTGATGCCAAAACAAAACAAAGAATGGAATTAGAATACATGAATATTACATGTATGGATGAAGACTGTCACCTTAATCTTCTATAAAGCACTTTTCAAAGTGTTAGTTTTTTTTCTCCTTAATCAACTTTCCAATTATTTTTAAATAGACGCACTTTCTGAAAAAGAATACTCTTACCAGGACTGAGCCCTGGTGGCGTAAGTGGTTGAGTGCAGGACTGTGACCCGCGGACCTGGTGGTTCAAATCCAGCGGCAGCTCTCAGGAGCAGCACTGGGTAGCGCCCACGACCACCAGAGGCAGTCATGCCAAAAAAAAAAAAAAAAAAAAGAATACTCTTAACAATAAGAATACTCTTGGGCTGAGCCCCGGTGGCATAGTGGTTGTGTGCGGGACTGCGGCCCACTGGGATGGAGGTTCAATTCCGGCTCCCAGGACCAAAGGCTGGGCCTCCTACTCCCACCACCTGAGGGCAGTGATGCCAAAAATAAAAAATAAAAAAAAACCTTTAAAAAAATTAAAAAAAAAAAAAGAATACTCTTACCCTTTCCTTCAGCCATCTGCCCTACCAGCTATGAAGTTCATGGACCTTTATTGGGCAATAAGTCACTGTGACAGCTCCTGGGGGTAATACAAAGACTACTAAATATTCTCGCTGCTTCTTCCAGGCCAAAAAGCTAAAACTTTTTTAAAGTCTTAAATTTTTGTTTGTTTGTTTGGTTGGTGTTTTTTGGGTGGGGGGGACATCACTGCCCCCTGGTGGGAGTGGGAGGCCCAGCCTTGCTCCTGGAGAGCTACTGCTGGATTTGAACTGCCAGCCCTGTGGGCTGCAGTCACGCACACAAACACTACACCACTGGGGCTCAGCCTAAAGCCTTAAATTATAAATCAAATTAGACTGTGAAAGTGCTGGACGAATGTATTAATAGAACAACCGAGTCTGAAGGACAAAATGCAGAAGGCGCTGAGCTGCCATTTAGCGTGTATTGAAAATTTGTTGTCTCAGGGCAGCACAGGTGGTTTTGCACTGTGCTGCTGACAGGAAGGTGAAAGGGCATAATCCACCTACCAGTAGCACAGAAGGAAGACCTGGCACCGGTTGCTTTAAAACTGTAGCTGCTAAAAACCCTATGCAGTGCTGTTTGGCTCTGAAACGTTCCAGGTTGCCATGAGTTGGCTCTTGCAGCAGTGAGTTTGGTTTTTTGTTTTACACTATGTCTTTGTATTTTACAGCTAGATAAACTGATGTTTAATGTGGTTGGCAATTGCTTGGGAAGTTGTACAGCTGGGAGGAAATGTTTTTCAATTTGGAAGACAGAGGAGGCTCTTCCCAGGTGAAACCAAATGGAGAAAGGCATTTCAAACCCCATGCACAGAATCTCAGAAGTGTAAGCAGTTCTGAGTTAAAAGCTTCTTATAACTGGTACATGGTTTACTTAGGTTGTCGTGACACAAAATGAGGCTGGGGAGCAGTCCAGAGGCTAGCTAGGTCCGGGAAAGCTAAGGGTGGCAGTATGAGACTATGTGTGAGCCATGTCTTCAGCAGAATTGGAATTGTCCTCTGTCCTGGGTAAGTGCTGAGAACTGATGAAGACCACTGCTCTGTCACCATTATGAGAACTTTGGTAATCATATTGTACAGTAACCCACAAATTTTCTACACCACTTAGAAATGTTTGACAACAGTGAATCTTTAGGTAACAAACTTATTACTTCAAATAGTAATGTATCCCGTTCTCTCCCCCCCCCCCGCCCCCCAGTTTATGAGCAATGTCATGACAGGTCTATCTGCAGAGTATATTCAAGCACCTTTAACTTTAGGAAATAAGTTAATTCTGACTCAGCAGCCCTTTAGAATTCAATGGAACTACTCCTTTGGGTTTCTGAGATCATACATTTTTACAGAAGTAGACAGTTTCATCTTTTTCCTTTGCAGAGGATGGTGGGGTTAAACTGCTGACTTTGTGATTAGCAGCCCAATGCATAACTCACTCTACCACCAGGCATCAGCTTAGATACCATGATTTCTGGAAAACCTTCCTTCCTTAACCTCAACCAGAAAAGTACACCTCAACCTGAAAGTCTGGGTCATCACTACCTTTTGCTATAAAGGCTCATTGCATTTAAATCCCAGAATCAGTGTTTAATAGCAACATAATAAAAACACTGAAATATGTCTATTTTATTTTTATGTACCTTGAATAAAATACATGGACTTATCTGAATAGAAATAAAGATAATACTTAAATGGATTTGTCATCTGGTACTAACTGAAGAAGAATTTCATTAAGTAATTGTAACTTTGGGGAAAGGCTGTCAGTTGATGTGTTAATAGAAGGTATCAGATTTGTTACCACTACTTTAGGATCATAATTGTTAATTGCATACATAGAAACAGATTTAGAAATATAGAATGTTGTATCTTAACTCAAGAATCTCTCTCACAGTGAATTTACAGTTGAAAAGGGATTATTTCAGGTATATTTTCATTTAGAAGATTCAGTGTCAAATTTATAGGTATTTGGTCAACATAATGATAATTAGCATTATGATAAGCAGAGTAGTGACAGCAGAAAGAATTAGATTTGGTGTTTATCCACCCCTCAAACTTATAGTGTGATTATGTATTTTCAGCAAGGGTCACTTCAGCCCATCATCCCTTGGTATTCGGACTGTGTATGTACCTTTCTTTGTATGAACAAGAAGAGGACCTCCCCTACCCCCCTAAAAAACCCTCCAAAAAAACAGGAAGATTGGGTTTTTTGATATGTTGGTAGGTGGGGGCAAGTTGTTCCTATGACCAGCAGTGCAAGGCTATCATAGGATGTTTGTATGTCAAATGTTGTTAGCGTGCCAATTTATAGTTTATGGAAAAATAGATTTCCCAAGATGTTCCTGTTTAAGATACTAATGAGATCTTGAAGGAAAAACTACCAGAACCCCAGTTGTCTAGACTCCGTTGAATCTAGTTACATTTGATGTGTGGCGCACTGGTGGTACAGTGGGTTAATCCTTGGACCACTGACTGTAAGTTCAGGGGTTCAAACCCAATCAAGTGGTTCTGCTGAAGAAAAATAAGGCTGACTACTTTAAATGTTTATCCTTAACGTCCCATTGCTCAGGCCCTCCTGCCAATTAAAAATTTGTACTAAAACCCATAATCCAGGATAAAGTGTAAACATTGGCTTTCTCAGGCCCCTGGATTGGTCCAGTATCCCCTTAGTGTGGTGCTCTCTCTCACTTGGGGAAAAACACTGGTTTACAGTCTCAGAAACCCTTTAAGGCCACTATGTGTCATAGGTGACTCAGAGAAACTGAGTTTAGTTTGGGTTTTTAGGGTTTGGAAAGCTTCATTTCTGCGGTTAAAATGCTTAAATTGTGTGACATAAGTAAGCAGAGCTGTATTAAAGCATAAATATTCAGAGTGAATGGTGTCCTTAGGTACACATCTCAAAAAATGTAAAATTTGAGTCAGACAAAGGCGTTGAAGCATTTAGGGGAACGAGGACTGTTTTAGAATAGGTTTAAGACCACATAAGATCTGCCCTGGCACATTGACTGGTGATGGAAGGGGTTTGCCTGGAGAGAGCAGGTAAACAGAAGATAAGTCAGAAGTATTGCTACAAAATAATGAAAACCCTCCTTAACCAAAAATGTCAAAATAGGAAGGTATGCAGGCAGTATTTCCATCTCTCTAACCCAACGAGTCACTGAGGGGTATACATTCCTCTCTGGTGTGCCAAACAGTCCAGGAGACCTGGAAAAGCAGCCACCTACACTTTATCTTACAGCCTGCCCCTTACAACAATTTAAAAATATTTGAAAGCCAGAAATAGATTTTTACAAACGAGGTAAAGTAATGTAACAGAAACGAACAGTTTTATTTTCATTTTCAGTTTTACTTCAAAGTGACATGTATGCCACAGAGCCACGTATGGCTCACGAGCTGACCCTTGCCCTAGATCATGGCTATAATATAAACGTTCTTAATTGCCAGTGGGACGCTGAATAATATTTTTTTCTGGAAAGGGGGCAGCAGGCCAGATACATTTGGGAACCTGTACTTAACCCTCCCCTCCAAAATTCTGTAGTCTTTGATTTGTGCAATGTCAAAATGGCATCCTTGAAGGGCTTAAAACCAGGGGTCCTCAAGCTACAGCCTGTGGGCCACATGCGGCCCTCCAAGGACATTTATCAAGCCTATGGGGTGTTTTTGCCTCCGCTGCCTGTCCTGCTTAGCAGCCAGTAGTGAATTTATTCATAGTTGGTTTTTTTGTTGTTTTTGTTTTTTGGTTTTTTTAATTATAGTCCACCCCTCCAACAGTCTGAGGGATAGTGAACTGGCCCCCTGATTTAAAAGTTTGAGGACCCCTGGCTTAAACCATGGTCCTTAAAAATATTTTTTCAGTTTGGGGAACAAAAAGAAGTTTGAAGGAGCAAGATCAAGGTTGCAAGTAGATGGAATAGAGTTTCCAAATGAAATTCTAATAGGACAGTCCTAGCAACCTTTGAAGGAAGAAGGGTATGGTGTCATGATGGAACAGAGTTCCTTGGCGCAACTTTCTTGGCCTTTTTCTCATCAGAGTAATTTATGCAATGAATATTTGTTGTTGTTTTTTTATTTCCCCACCCCGCAATGAATGTTTCTTAAAATGTCTCCATAAGAAACCCCTTCCCTCACCTCTGTGACCATCTTATGTTCTTTGAAAAACACTATCAAGATAACCGCTTTGGAATCTCAAAAAGTGACCATAACCTTCTTAGCTGACTTGTTTGTCACGAATAATTGGCCTAGCAGATCCCACTCAGAAGCCACTGTTTTGATTGGGCCTTGCTCCTTGGGTTTTACTTGTAAAACTAAGACTGGTTATAGTTACAACCTGTTTTGGGGTGTAAAACAGCTAAAATAATCAGCTTAACTGTCCTCTTGCTTATTTTAAGCAAGTCTGATGGAAAGATCAGTATTTTGAGTTGACTGATCCTTGGGCAATGTTTTTGAACCCCAGTGATGCAAACGCTTGCTGAGGAGAAGTTTGCTTTGAATTGAAAATGTAGATTCCAGTGTTACTCAGCAGCTGTACCATCACTGGGTAATTGTAGGCTCTTCCAGCATTTTTTAGACTTCAGTCACAATTGTTGACGTTGATGATCCCTGTAGACTCATCTTTGAGGTCTTCCCAGCCTTCCTTAAAATGCTTGCTTCATTTAAAAACTGTTATTTCATATAGAACAACATTTAAAAATATGTTTGGAATATACCTTATTTGGATTAAAACCCATGCATGTATGAATTCAAATCCTGGTAGTAATACTTTTTGACTTATAAATAAAATGGAAAAATTATTGATCTAAAAGATAAGGTATTTCCCCCCTCCCCCCTTTAGTGTATCACTCCAGTTTCCAAGTATATTGATTTCATCTATCAGGGAGGGGCTAAGGGTCTTCTGGCATGAACTCTTTTATAACATTTCATCTCTGTATGTCACATTGCGTTTATATCTGCATTCCTGCCCTTTTAGTTGCAAAAAATTTTGTTTGCTTTAAAAAAAAAATTATTGAGGTCTGTTTAACAATCCATACTTCCATTGTATTAAGCCCATATGTACATATGTTGCCTTCTGTGTTAGTCTGGATACATTAGAGAAACAAATCTGCAGAAACTCATGTATAGGAGAGAGTTTTATATAAAGAGTAAGTGCACATCAAGAAAACATCCCAACTCACTACTGCCCAAGCCCACAAATCCAACATTAGCCCGTGTCAGACACCAATCCACAGTCTTACGCCATCTCATAAAATGCATGCAATGATGCCAGCTGCAGGAGGAAAGCTAAGGCAGTGAGTGTATAAGCCTCTCAGCGCTGCCAGGGGTCTCTACATGGGTTCCTGTGACTTCTCGCCAGGGATGCCTTGCAGGATATGAGCCTTGTCAGCTGAAGCAGGGAACTGGCAAACGCAGCTGCACCCTGGTCCAACCATCAGAAAGCAAGAGAATACGAGGCTCAGAGACCCTTTTATCTCCACCCTTTAATTAACCCCACATATGGGGTTGGCACAATAAACATTAACTATTTCACCATCATTATTTTCCAGACATGTTTTCTATTGAGCCCTTGGTGTAGCTCCTCACTCCCGCCCCCCCCCCCACACCCATGTTTGCTTTTTGAAGATAGATTTTCTATGAATATATACTATACCATATTTTTGCTCTCAAATCGTTATTCTATCTTTATATCTACAAAGGGTTTTTGTTTATGAGAATCACCTAATTTTCATTGTGCCATTAACTTGGAGAAAGCCCCATTTCCTTCTCACTTTCCTTGGTGACCGTGATGTCTGACTTTCATTTGTCCTTCTTTGTCTTAATTCTAGACATCATTCCTGATTGACTTTTATCATTTTGGAGGTCAACTCACCACAGATCATTTAATTTTTAGTATCTTTACCTTTTGCCGCTTCAAAACCATCTCTTAGATGTAATACTGGATGAAGTAGAGTGGCCATGAAATTATGTGGCCTACTGTCCCCTTTTCAGAACAAAAAATTACTCGGTCCCCATGGCAATGAAAAACTTGTAGTATAATCCATCATACAGGATAAAGTAAACCTTTTCCAGCCTTCCTGAATTGTTCCAGCCTCTCCCAGGGAGCAGTATCATCTCCTTTGGGAAACACTGTTCTAGGCTTAATCTCATAAGATTGATCAAGCTTCAGAAGAGTTCCATTACTTCCTCCAATTATCTGTTACCCTTGTAGTCAAGTGCTTCCCCAAACCCAGGCACTAGCAGCCACAGACTACTTTGTGACCTTGTGGTTTGACTTATTGCAGAGTGCCAGCAATGGAGCCAACGTTGTGTGTCCTTTGGGTCTGGGTTCCTTCATTAGCATTATGCATTCGAAATTCATCATGTGGCTGTGTGCATTGTGAGTTTGTTCCTTTTTATTAGTGACTCCTGCTTCATTGTTTACCCATTCTACAGTTATAAGGCATTTGGATTGAGTTTTATTTTCCTGGTGCTTCTCTCACAGATATACAAGTGAGTGATTTTGAAAAAAATTAATTTATTTCCTCAAAGTTGAGGGAGTAAAAAGTCCAGATTTGAGGCACCAGCAAGGGGGAAAGTGCCCTTTCCCTGTGGGCTCTGGGGAAGGTCCTTATCTCAGCTTCCATAGCTCTGGTATTGACGGGTCCTATGGCTGTCTTCCTGTATTTGAGGTTGGTTGTCTCTGTGTCTGTGCTGCTGATTTTACTCGGTCAAGAATAAGTTTAAGACACAACCTATGCTGACAGTGACTTCGTACCATGACAAAATTACCACTCCCAAATGGGATTACATCCACAAGTATCTTTGTTAGGATTCCAGCAAATCCATGCCACATTGTTTTCCTGTTTGGGGGTAAGTATTATTTCACTGTGTGAACACCGAAGAGGGGGTGAGGGGTACCCCCCCAAATGGAATTTGTTTTTAAAAGCTACGTACTTTTTTTTTTTTTAACAAAGCAGCTCTATAGTCTTCAAAGTACTCTCCATTACACTTCATACGTTTGTTAAATCAGTGATTCCATTATTGGAAAAAAATTTTTGAGCTCATTTGTTTGGGTGGCTGACAGGACCTCCGTAGTTTAGTTCCCTTCTTCTATGTCCTAAACTCGCTGTTCCTTTCATTTCCCTCTTGATATGTGGAAACAAAAAGAAGTCGTATGCAGTGAGGTTAGGTGCTTGGGTTAAGATAGGCATGCTGTTTTTTGCCAGAAACTGGCACACTGAGATGACCATGTGAACTGGTGCAAAACGACCTCCTTATGGTAGCAAAACCAGTCCTCGTCTGCCACAAAGCAAGCTTTTTTTGTTGCACACTGTTATGCAATCTTTACAGAACCTCTAAATAGAAAGCTTAATTAGTAGACTTGCCTGGTAGAGCAAACTCCAAATGTGGACTACAGAGTCCACATTTTTGTCCTATCGGGAAGTTGATGGGGATCCAGAATGAGATTTGTCGTCAGTTGACATTTCACCTCTTTTGAAATGAGAAAACCACTCATGCACTTGAGTTTTTCCCTTAGTGCTGACCTTATAAGTTGTGTTTAACATCACAACAGTTTATGTAGCATTTTTCCTGAATAGGAAACAAAATTTCATAGCTACATGTTGTTCTCTTAAACCTGTCATCACAAAAACAAGGTTCAAGTGCAACTGCTTTTTTAAAAAAACTTCACTGAGACCAGAGAGGACCTTCCCAGGCAATGGCACTGGGTGCACTAACTCAGAAACAGTTGAAAGATGCACACCTAGCAGGAAAAATGTATACTATGAAAGCTCTTCTCTGCCCAGAGCAATTCCAGTTTTGGGGGGTTACCCCCTCATATGTTTGAATTGTTGTGTGAATATTTTTCATCTCTTTTGGGTAAATACCTTGGGCTGGGAGTGCTGGATCATAGGTAAATGTCTAATTTGCTTATTAGAAATTGTCAAACTTTTCCAAAGCTGTTGTATCATGTTACATTCTTATCAGCAGTTTGCAAGATTCCAATTGTTCTGTATTTTTTTCCTCTTTCCTACTTCAAAATCTGAATTGACTCGGTGTTGCTATATGACAGGGTAGAGCTGCCCCTTTTGGTTTCTTACACTGCAACTCTGTACATGAGTGCGAAGGCTTGTCTTTCTCCTACACACTGGTGCTTTCAAACTGTGGCTTTGTGGTTAGCAGCCCATCATATACTCCAGTACACTACCAAGCCTACTATATCTTTATCAGTACCTGAAACTAAGAGTTACTTTGTTTTGCTTTGGTTTTAGTTTTACTCATCTGTTGTTGTTGTTGTTGTTAAGTGCCATCGGGTTTCTGACTCCTAGCGACTTCACTTAGTACAGAGGGAAACACCACCTGGTCCTGTGGTGTTCTCATCATTGTTGCAGCCATCGTGCCAATCTGTTTCATTGAGGGTCTTCCTCTATTTTTGCTGACTCTACTTTACCAAGCATCATGTCCATGCCCTGATCTCTCATGATAAAACAAGGCAGTACTCCATAAAATAGAATTGCACTTGGTCAAATAGACTTTTCATGTACACGCATCTTCTTGCTAGGTAAATACTGAGAAACTTGCACAATGTTAGTGCACCCAGTGACGTTGCATGGGAGGGTTCTCTTTGGTCACAGCGAATTTTTTCATAAAAGCATTTGAGATTGAACCTTGTTTTTTGTTTTATTATTATTATTATTATTATTATTATTATTATTACTATTATTATTATTTGGAGGGAGGGGGCATCACTGTCCTCTGGTGGTCGTGGGAGCTACCCG
Source organism: Nesogale talazaci (assembly GCA_004026705.1). Classification (NCBI taxonomy): domain Eukaryota; kingdom Metazoa; phylum Chordata; class Mammalia; order Afrosoricida; family Tenrecidae; genus Nesogale; species Nesogale talazaci. The sequence goes on from PVJH01016436.1 coordinate 29,117, forward strand.
GCCTTGCTGCTGCTGTATTTGAACCGCCAAGTCAGCGGGCCACAGTCCTGCCCTTAACCACTACGCCAGCAGGGCTCAGCCTGTTTGTTTTTTGTGATGGCCAATTTAAGGGAACAGCATGTGAAATTTTGTTTTCTACTGTGGGGGTGGAAAAGCAGAAACTATAGTGATGTTGAACACAGCTTACAAGGATAGCACAATGGGAAAAACTCAAATGTGAGTGGTTTTCTGATTTAAAAATAGGTGAAGGACAAAAATGTCATAATGTATTTCGTTTTTGTTGACTGTTAAGCATTCTAAGTAGAGGTTCCAAAAAGATTGCATAACGGTTTGCGACCAAAAAAGGTCTGATTTCTGGTAGATGGGGGACTGGTTTTGCCACCATAAGCACACGCTCACACAGCCACCTCGTGGTGCCAGTTTCTGGCAAAAACAACATGCTTTTCTTGCCTCTTGCACCTAACTCACCTGACCTTGCTGCATGTGACTTCTTTTTTGTTCCACAAATGAAGAGGGAAATGAAAGGACAGAAAATTTTTTTTAAGATCATTTTATTTGGGGGAGGGGGGTGTCTTAAAACTCTTACTACAATCCATACATCAATTATATCAGGCATATTTGTATATATGTTACCAAAATTATTTTATAGATATTTACTATTGAGCCCTGGGTATCAGCTCCTCTTTTTTCCCCTATCACCCACTTTTCTGATCCCTTGATAGATGATAAATTATTATTTTCGTCTCACCCCAATCACTCTCTCCCTTCCTCCATGGTTTCGGTTCTTCGTCCCCCTGGAGTGGTTATGTGTCATTCATTGCCATTAGTTTCCCCCTTCTCCCTCCCCTCCCCTCCTAACTGCCTGGTATCGCTATTTCCATTCCTGTTCCTGGATTCCATGCATCGGGAGCTCTTATCTAGGCTTGTACACGCTCCAGTCTAGTTCCAAGTGAGAAGCAACACTAGGGTCATGATGGTGACAGGGTGAGGAAGCCTCAAGAAAGCAGAGGAATAGTGTGTGTTTCATTAGTGCTTTACTGCACCCTAGTTGACTCATTCCTTCCCTGTGACCCCCGCTTCCCCCCTCGAGGGGAAGATGTTCCATTGTCTACAGATGGGCTTTGGGATCTGCTCTGACTCCCCTCACTCTCATTGATATGTTTTTTATGGTTCGTTTGCTTGTTTCATATGGGTTTTCTGGTGCCTGTGACCTGGTCCTGATGACACCTCATGATCGCACAGACTGATGTGCTTCTTCCATGTGGGTTTTTTGTTTCTCTGTTGAATGGCCGCTTTATTTAACTTCAAGTCTTTAAGACCCCAGACGCTGTATCTTTTAATAGCCAGGCACCATTTGCTTATGTACTCATTTTGTCTTCAGCGATAGTGCCTGGAGAGTGAGCATCATAGAATGCCAGTTTTTTAGAACAAAGTGTTCTTGTATTGAGAGGGTATGAGCAGAGGCCCATATATTGCCATGTAAATATATGTTTTGTTTGTTTTTGTTTATTTGTTTATTTTTAAGACAGATTTGTTTATTTTTCTGACAGTTCATGGTATCTACTGTTCTTCACCAACACCATAATTCAAATGCATCAATTCTTCAACAGTCTTTTTTGTTCATTGCCCCGGAACTGGTTTCTCTTGATACTGAGGTCTTTGCATACTCTCTTGTTAGGAGAGTATGGCTGTGCTTCTTTTAAGGTAGATTTATTCATTGTTCTGGCATTCCATTCTATGTTAGGTGTTTGAGGCGATTAAAAAATGCCAACTTTTGGATAGGCCCATCCGAGTCTTTTAAAGAATTTCTTTGCTTTCTAACAGTTCTTGCAGCAGATTTGCCCAATGTGATGCATTGTTTGATTTCCTGGCTGCTACTTCCATGAGCTTTGATTGTAGATCCAAGTAAAATAGAATCTTTCACAACTTCACTTTTTATGAAATGTTTATTTTGATGTTGCATTTTGGTCCAGTGTGAGGATTTTTGTTTCTTTGGACATGAAACGTGCTTAATTCTTTGTTTCTGTGATTGTGTTTGCCCCTTTGCTTATCTTTAAGGTTTTCATTTATCTTTGCCTTGAGTAATATGCTATATTTTGGTGGTGTTTATTCTTATGGAGTCTCCTCACCCCCTTAAGGTATTTAATCTGTATGATGTACTATGCGATTCTTTGATGGGTGATCATTATTTTTGTAAACGTTTGAGTTATTTTCAGATATTCTGTTCTATCCTCTGTCTCTGTTTCAAAGCTCCAATTACCATTACCCCATTAATAATGAGTCTTCACCTGTGTCCTGGGAGTGGCATAATTGTCCAGTTTCCACAGCAGCTTGAAGCTTTTGTTCCTTAGAGGAGGAGGAGGAGGACTGGGCAGGGCTCTGCACTTCCTCCTCAGTGGTGGTTGGTGGTTTCAAAATGCTACACTAACACTGCCAGGGGTAATACTCCTCAACCCCACCCCATGTCATAAGATGGTTCAATTGTGAATATGTGTAAATTTCCCAATACCTGTGGTTCTGCGGGGTTCTGTGCTCTCACACTAGCTCACATCATTCTTGAGCTGTATAGCAGTTTGTTAAACATTTTATTGGAATTCTTATCCGCTTGCATGGTGATGCATGGTAACCCCCATCTTCCTCACAGACTCAGAACCCAGTGAGTGAATCCTGGCTATCCTTCCTGGGAGGCACCTGCTCTCCGAGATTTTGAGCTTCTTAATTTCCTTGAAAATTAGCAGGCTTAAGAAAAATTTGGATCTTCAGTTTATCCGGCCTGTTATTAGTGTGGAAACAATTGTTAGCCCTACTATCTACATTCCTGGTAGAAGCCAGGACTGTACACTGGATTAATAGTTTCCAGTGTGGGATGTGTGGGCATGAAGCCTGTTTACTGGATTAGAGGAAGGAAATACTAGATCTTGTCATTTTGGGGTTCAAGCAAAAAAATTGTTGGTAACAATTTGATAGACAACCTGATAGTGAGACTTTGTCAGAAAGAACTGCTCTATACTCCTATGAAGTGTACATGCTCAACACAATTGAGGGTGGCCATGGTATGTTTTCTTTTACATTCACTCTGAGTTGGTAGAGTCAGCACAGCTCAGGTAAGTGCATTTTTCATAGCACTGTAATCAAGTTACCTCTGTGTAAAGTTCATAAACTAGAAAAGTAAGTGATAGGATTTCACCAAAATACCAATGGATGAAAGCAATACTAATAATTAAATACTATTCCTAAAAAATGAGATCTGCTGGGTTAAAGAATTATATGAAAGATAACACTTGGGAAATGTTTTGTACGTGGATTCAGCACAAATAAAATTATAAATTTTGCTTTTTCAAGAAAAGTATTTAAAGATAGCACAGACCATAAAAGAAAGCACAAAACATTTGACTCTAGTACAGGAAGAAGAAAAGCCTAACAGAACAAAATGGACGGTCAAGTCATAGAAGATGTTGGCAATTTTATGAAATTGATAACAAATATCCAGTGTACATAAAACTGTCTCAATTTTGAAACTAGTAACCCAGTTGAAAATGGTGAAGAAATTCATAAGAGGGACTATCTGAAGATAGAACATTTGAAAGAATGCAGAACATCAGGAATAGTCTGGGGAATACAAATTAAAATGAAATTTGATTTTATATTCATATGTTTGCCAAATATAATTGTATGGTAATATCAGGTTGAATGAGCATTTGAGGAAAGCAGAACTTTAAGGCACTGCTGGTAGAATTGTAAGATGATTCAACCACTTGGATGACTATAATACAATATTCACTAAAGTGGAGATGGCACGTACCCAAGGACCACCAAATTTACTTAAATTTTTCTCCTCAAAAGAGCACTAACACTTTGACAGGAAGAGAAATGATAAGGTTTTCAGTGCAAAATTAAAAATAAAAATTACAAGTGCTTGGTTCTTGTTAAGAAAATAGATGTACTACATATATTTATAAAAAGGAGTGGTATTACTGTTGCCCAAGTGGGTGACATGAATGTTGGGTTTTGGTATCGTGATTTATATTTTCTGCCTCAATCCTTCTCAAAGCAAAGTAAAATGCATGGTTGAAAAACAAAAATTAAAAATAACCAGGAAGGGACAGTTAGTTGTGAATGGCCAGGTTAATTCTAGAGGCAAGTATAAATGAGAGATTAAAAGCTGTTTAGCTGATGGCATTTGCTACTGGGCAAGAGGATAACACATAAACTCAAGGTCCATTTAATATGAGGTCTTGTCCACATTGAGCTGGATTCCATTGGGTCATACCCTCAAGGTAAAAACACTAAATCTAAATTGTCATCATACTTTTCCCCAGTTCCAGGAGCTGAGTTGGTGATTAGTTGAGCAGGAAAAGAAATAGTAAAAGGAAAAGCCTGAGTCAAGCTCTGAAGATGGTTTTACTTATGTCTTCATGCCCTGGTGGTGTAGTGGGTGATGGGCTGGGCTACTAACCACAGGGTCAGCGATTCAAAGCCACCAGCCACTCTGAAGGACAAAGATGAGGCTTTCTACTCCTGTAAAGTTAGTCTCTGAAATGCACAGAGGCAGTTCCCGGTCCTGTAGGATCGCTGTAAATTGGAATTGATTCAGTGGCAATGAGATCAGTGTCCCAGTGAAACTGTAAAAATTTTCACAGTCAAATCTAATGATCATACTCGGTGGAATAACAAAACATACTCAATTGGGAATAAACAAAACAGAACTTTTTTAGTCAGGAATAAGACAAGGAGGTATGCTTTCCCCCCCGTTACTCAGCTCTACTGGAAGCCATGGCCAAAACAGCTAGGCAAGAACAAGAAATAAGACATATCCAAACCATGAAGGAGAAAGAAAAACTTTCCTTTTTGCAGATGGTGTATTCAACAAGAAAGCTATCAGTACTAAGGAAAATAGCAAAGGTACAGCGTAAGAAGGTCAACACAACAAAAACGAATTGAATTTCGAAACAATAGCTGTGAGCAAGCTGCAAAGAAAAGTTCTGTTCACAAAAGCATCTAAAGTAACCAAATACCTAGGAATACGTTTTCACTAGGAAGGTGAAAGACTTGTGAAACTATACAACATGTTATTGAAGGAACCCAGTCCTGGGAGAAGAGTGCTGTGCTTGGTAAAGGAAAGGAAGAGCAAAAAAGAAAAACCCTGTGTGAAGGTGCGTGTACCAATGGTAAATGTGCAGCAAGAATTACTAGCAGACACGAAAAGAAGCACGGAGCAGTTTCTTTTTCAAAGCCCTCAGAAGGAACTAGCACATATGAGAAACTTCAAAAGCTCTGTTGGAAAATAGAATGCAAAGATAATGAAATTTTCCCCTAGTTTTTTGAAGTCACCTCATTTAATTCCCCAACTTGTACACTTAACTGCCAGAACTGTGATAAATTCTGCCCTTTAAGGCCATGCACTTAGTGATATAGGTGGTTTATTGAAATAAATAAATAAATATAAACCTATCATATGGTACAGCCATTTAGCTGTTAATAACCTCTTCAAGAAAAAGTGAAAGCATGAATTGAATTATATGCATCAATATGTGAGTGGATAAATCATTGTATTATCCATACAGTAGCATACCACTGCTAAATGAAAGGAATATATGAGGTGGGAGGGGCTCTACTGGACTAAGCTTTTTTAGTATGCATTTCCCCGCCCTCCTCCCAACACACACACACACACACACACACACAAAAGCATTGAGTAACGCTTTCTGAGTTAATTCACCCAGGGGGCATCGCCTGGGAAAGTTTTCTCTGTAACAGTAATTTTTTTTTGTTTTTGTGGTATCACTGCCATGATGGGAATAGAAAGCCCAACCTTGCTCCTGGAGAACTGCTGCTGGATTTGAACCGCCAAGCCCGTGGTCCGCTGTCCTGCACTCAACCACTACACCACGGGGGCTCAGGCCAGTACATTTTTTTTATAAAAGCAGTTTCCCTCCAACCTCACTTTGGTGGTGGCTGATTTAAGAAAACAGCCAGAGTGCTGCTGTGAAATTTTGTTTCCTGCTCAGGGAAAAATGCCACAGAAACTGTTAAGATGTTGAACACAGCCTACAAGGACCACAGTGTGGGGAAAGCTGAAGTGTTGATTGATGTCAAACATCCTTCTGGATGTCTGGCATCTTCCCAAGCAAATGAAAACATTGACTCGTCAGGGTGTGCAGTAGAGCTCTTATGCCTCAGGACCAATAGAGTAGTAATACCAGGAAGGGAAGGGGAAAACTGGGGGAGAAGGGGGGAACTGATCACAATGATCTACATATAGCCTCCTCCCTGGGGAATGGACAATAGAAAAGTGGGTGAGGGGAGGCATCGAACAGTGTAAGACATGACAAAATAATAATTTATAAATTACCAAGGGTTTGTGAGAGGAAGGGAGGGTGACAGAGGGATGGGGGGGAGGAATGAGCTGATAACACCAAGGATGTGTAGCAGAGTAGCCAAGGATAGACTTTGGGGCCAGGGCGTGGCACCCCATGGGGCTTAATCAGAGGACATTCCTAGAGATCAATAAAACAGAACTTGAACTATTTACAGGTTTTTCTTTTTTATTATTTTTCTGTGTGTGTGTGTATGTGTGTGTGTGGCATCTCTGCCATGGTGGGAGTAGGAAACCCAGCCTTGCTCCTGGAGAGTTGCTGCTGGATTTGAACTGTCAACCCTGTGGGCCGCAGTCCTGCACACAACCACTAGGCCACCAGCCCTTCTTAAATTTTTTTTCTTGACTTTTTTGTTGTCTTCCTTTTGTTTTCTTTTGTTGCTTTGTCTTGCTATGTCTTGTTTTTTGTGTGCATATTACTACATCTGCAGGTTTATCTATGGGCAGGATGGACAATCTGGAGGAGAAAACAAGGGGACTGATTGTTCCAGGGGGCCATGGGAGAGCGGGAGGTGGGGGAAAGGAGGTGATATTGACCAACCCACAGCCAAGGGAACAATAAGTGATCCAAAATCAGTGGCAAGAAGGGTGTGAGATCCACGGAGCAAAGGCTGGGCCTCCTACTCCCACCACCTTAGGGCAATGATGCAAAAAAAAAAAAAAAAAAGTGTGAGAGACCTGGTAGGGATTGATCAGGAACATTTAACCAAGAGAAATTACTGAAACCCAAATCAAGGCTGAACATGATAGTGGAACAAGAGGAAAGTAAAAGGAAATAGAGGAAGGAACTAGGAGGCAAAGGGCATTTTGGCAGTCATGTGCTTATGTTAATTATATCATTGAAATGTAGGGGTGGAGTCTGGCCTGTTAATCAGGAGAAAGCCATTGAGTAGCTGATGAGGCTTCTGTGGGCATGGCTTTCTCCTGAGACTCCAGGGAAATCTTGCAATATTTCCCTCGTGAAGATGAGAAGCTATCGTCCCCAGTTGTTGGGAGTTAGTTTCAGAGACACTTACTCACGGAAAAGACAAGATGCAGCCTCCGAGAAGTTGGAGGAGCCAGCGGAGAGACCACTCGGCTTTGCCCTGATGAAGACAGACCTCTGAAGCTGGAGTGGCATGCTGTTGATGGACCTGAGCCCTGGAAGCGAGGAGCCATGGGGAGACCCCTGCCAGCGCCAGAATTCTGCACCCACTGACCTGTGACTTCCTGAGTCGGAAGCAGACTTTATAGACTGACTTCAGGCTTATGGGTTTATATTGGACTTATGACTTTGCACTGGACTGGATTGGGATGCCTTCTTAGTGTCACATTTCTTTTGTATATAAACCCTTACCTTATACCTATATGCGTGTCTATGGAATTTGTTCCTCTAGTCTATCCGGACTAACACAGGCATTTATAGAGGTCTAAATACAGGCATGTACAGAGATAAATCTATTTATGATGATGGGGACATAGATCTACATGCATATACTTGTAGGGTTAGTATTAAGGCAGCAGATGGACATTGGCCCTTCACTCAGGTACTTTCTCAATGCAAGAACACTTTGTTCTATTAAATTGACATTCCATGATTGCTCACCTTCTCTATGTGATCAGTGAATGTGCATAAGCAAAAGTGGTGAAGAAAGCTGATAGTTCTCGGCTATCAAAAGATGTAATGTCTGGGGCCTTAAAGGCTTGAAGGTAAACAAGTGGCCATCTAGCTCAGAAGCAACAAAGCCCACATGGAAGAAACACACCAGCTTTTGTGATCATGCGGTGTCAAAGGAATCGGGTATCAGGCATCAAAGAACTAAAAGTTAAATCATTGTAAATGAGGTGGAGTACAGATTGGGGACCCAAAGCCCATCTTTTAGGTAAGAGAACATCCCTTTAAAGAAGGGTCACAGGGAGAAGATGAGCCAGTCAAGGTACAGTGTAGCAATGATGAAACATACAACTTTGCTCTAGTTTTTCAGTGCTTCCAAGCTCCCCATTATTATGATCCCAATTCTACTTTACAAACCCAGCCAGACCAGGGTATTGAAAACATAGGGAATCCAGAACAGATGATCCCTTCAGGACCAGGGGTAAGAGTGGCCATACTGGGAGGGTAGAGGAAAGGTAGAGTAGAAAGGGAACCAATTATAAGATTCTACATATAACCTCCTACCTGGGGTACAGACAGTAGGGAAGTGGGTGATGGGAGACATTGGACCGTGTAAGATATGACAATAATAATTATCAGCAGTTCATGAGGGTGGTGGGCAGGAGGAAAATGAGCTAATACCAAGGGCTTTAAGCAGAAAGAAAATGTTTTGAGAATGATGTGGACCACAAATATACAAATGTGGTTTGCATACAATGGATGTATGTATGGATTGTGATGAATTGTATGTGCCCCCAATAAAATGATTAAAAAAAAAAACAAGCGCTCAAGTAGAAAGAAAATGTGTTGAGACTGATGATGGCAACAAATGTACAAATGTGCTTGATATATGTATTTCTGGATTGTGATAAGAGTTGTACGAGCCCCCAATAAAATGATTTTTAAAAAGCCAAAGTGTCGAGTAGAAAGAAAATGTTTTGAGAATGATGATGGCAACATATGTACAAATGGGGTTGGTATATGTATGTATGAAGTGTGATAAGAGTTGTACGAGCCCCCAATAAAATGATTTTTTTAAAAGAAAAGAAACAAAATGTTGATTGTCATGGTGTATTTGGAGTTTATTCCACAAGGTCAAACTGTTAATCAAGCTTTCTATTTAAATGTTCTAAAAAGACATGATTTATGCAGATAGGGAACTGATTTTGTCACCACAACAATGCACCTGCTCACACAGCCATCTCCATGTGCCCTTGCTCCATGTGACTCCTTTTCGTTTCCTCAAATGCAAAGAGTCACAAAAGTGCAGGGATTTGATGATGTAGGAGAAATGAAGAAAAAAATGAGGAGCTTGGGGAGGGGGAATATAAACTGGGGGTGGGGCTACCCCCTTGTATTACTGTCAATAATACAATACCCCCTTGTATTGTCAACAATGTGGTTAAATCTCAGAAACATTCTTCAGTGTGGGAAAATCCAGTCATAAAAGGAGTATGTACTGTATGATTAAGTGTCTTTGTGTGAAATTACTGGAAAATGCAAACTAATACATGGTGACTCGGAACATGTTAGTGTTTGCCTCCAGTTAAGGAGGGCAGAGCAGTATTAAAAATGAGCACGGGGAAATTTTTTTGGGTGGTAACAGCATTATATTGATTGTGATAAAGGTTCTGTTGGTATTTCCATACTGCCAAAATGGTTTAAATTGCATATTTAAGCTTAGCATGTTACCACCAAACTAGGCAGAAGAAATGGTCAGTTCATTTTAAAAAATGACAACAAAGATGAAGCATAGATACAAAAAGAGCCGGAGTGGAAATGGTTAAAACCTTAGTGCGTTCTGGGATAATATCAAGTAGTCTGATAAACATATAGTTGAAATCTCACTCACACACACACACACACACACACACACACACACACACAGGTCTATTGAAAAAAAAATAGTTGGAAAAGTAGCCCATTCCCCCCACCCCCACCCCGCCGCCCAAATTGATGATAACAAGAAACCCACAGATCCAGTTAGCCCAACTTAGGATCCCAAGCACAATGAAAAGCACATAATAATCAATAGACTGAAAGTCAGTGATCAAGAAAGAATGTTAAATACAGACAGAAAAATACATGTACTGAGGAACAAAGATATAAAGGACTGCATATTTCCCAACAACTTAGAAGACAATGGTGTGGATCTCCAAAGTTCTTGTATAAGAAACTGTAGACCCATTCATCCATACCCAGATTATTAGTTTATCATAGGACTAACAACATATTACTATAAATTAGGTGGCTTAAAGGAGCTCTGGTGGTCTAGTGGGTCATGAATTGGGCTTTTAAACACAAGGTCAGCAGTTTGATTCCACGAGTCTGCTCCGTGGAGGAGAGATGAGACTTTATGCTCCCATATAGAGTCACAGCCTCAGAAACCTAAAGAGGCAGTTCTGCCTCTATCCTTGGTCAACAATGAGTTGAAATCGACCTTATTTTATGTTCAAGGGGGAAAAAAAAACCACGCTGCATGGTCCCAGAGCCATCCTCATAATCGTTGTGATGCTTGAACCCATTGTTGCAGCCACTGTACCAGTCTGTCTCCTGAGGGTGGAAGGTCTTCCTCTTTTTCACTGCCCCTTTACCACGCTTGCTCTTCTTCAGGGAATAGGGCCCCTGATAGCCCGTCTAGAACATGTGAGAGGAAGTCTTGCCATGTTCACTTCTAAAGAACCTTCTGACTCTATTACTTCCAGGAAGGATTTAGTTGTTCTTCTGGCAGTCCACAGGACTTTTTAATATTCATTGCCAGCACCTCTTCTGTCTTCCTTATTTAATTTGGTGACATTCCTTGTCCTCTTCTGAATTTAGCTTGAATTTCCAGCAGTTCCTTGTTGATGTATAGTTGTAAATGCTGTTGGGTCATCTTTAGCACAATTTTATTTGTATGTGATGTTGCTGATACCGTTATACAATTTCTGCATCTTTTGAGTCACCTTTCTTTCAAATGGGTACAAATATGGATCTATTCCAGTCACTTGGCTAGGTCGATGCCTTCCAGATTTCTTACCATCAGTGAGTGAGTGCTTTCACCCCTTGAACAGCTTATTGAAACATTTTAATTGATATTCCATCGATTCCCAGGGTCTTGATTTTTGCCAATGTCTTCAGTGCAGCTTGGACTTTTTTCAGTACTCTTGATTCTTATTCATATGCTACCTCTTAAAATGGTTGGTTATTGACCAATACTTTTTGGTATGATGCAAAAAAAAATGTATTTCTTCCATTTTTTTTTATGCTTCCTGCATTGTTCCATACTTTGTCCAAAGAATCTTTCAGTATTGCAACTCAAGACTTGAAGGGAAAAAAAGAGGCATCAAGGTGCTGGATGGTTGATTCAAACCAACTTTTCTATTAGTTACTATTCTATTAGTGGTAATAAAGTAGAGCACTAAATAATTATTATTTCGTATAAGAGAACAAAGAAGAGAAAGGAACATATAAAAGATGCGCTAACCAAAGTGCTAAGTGTAAGCCTAACCAAATCCATAATTAGATTAAGTGTCAGTTGTCCAACTAACTAGTTAGTTCTCTATTTGCAATTATAAAGTAAAAAGTCAAACTAGATAAAATTGAAAAGTTCAGTGGTATGCTGCCCATAAGAATTTTTATGTAACAGTATACATAGGCTAAAGTCAAAGGCTTGGGAAAGATAGATCACAAAAAAGCTAACCCTTAGAAAGCTAGTTTTGTTGACATAACATTAGTCTGCGTGGACTTCAGAACAAAGGATAGTAGTAAGTACCAGGAGGGATAAAGAGAGGGACTGTTTATAATATTAAGAGCTATAACAATACCACAGAGGAAACAGCAATAAATATACATATATTCCAAATGCAAAGAACAAAAATTGACAGGATCAAGAGGAGTAGATATAAATTTAAGTATAGTCAAGGTTTTAACACTTAACTCATTATTTGTAGCACAAATAGAAAATCAATATAGATATAGCAGGATTACACAAAACAGTCAGCTGAGACTAATAGAAACATAAAATATCTTACTGAATTACTGCAGGCACTTGCTCATAGGTGTATTTGTCAATTCGGTGAAGGTTTGCAGAGGAGATCATCAACAGTTCATACATTTTCAAATCATCCATTGAATTCCCCTCCATGTCCCGACACTTGACCCTGCTTTCTCACTGTTTCCTGTTTCCTTTCCTATTTGTCCTTGGGTAAATGTTGTCAGGTTTTATCTTAAAGAGTTGATTATTTTGTCACAGATCATTTTAATTCCAGGCCTGAAAAGTTATTAGGGGCCATATTCTGGGATGTGTCTCACCAGTGTCTTTCTGACCATTAAACCTGGTCTCTCTTTTTTTTAAAATCATTTTATTGAGAGCTTGTACAACTCTTATCACAATCCATACATCCTTCAATTATGTTAAACACATTTGTACATTTGTTGCCATCATCATCCTCAAAACATTTGCTTTCTGCTTCAGCCCTTGGTATCAGCTCCTCATTTTCCCTCCTCACCCCACACCCTCCCTCCCTCATGAACCCTTGATAATTTCTAAATTATTACTTTGTCATATTTCACACTGTCTGATGTCTCACTTCACTCACTTTTAAGTTGTCCATTCCCTTGGGAGAGTGTTATATGTGAATCATTGTGATCAATTCCCCCATCCCCCACCCTACACTTTCACCTTCCCCTCCTCTATTGCTACTCTCATTACTGGTCCTCAAGAGTAACAGATTCCTGCATGCTCTGATCTAGCCAGATTTGTAAGGTAGATTTGGGGTTATGATAGTAGGGGTTAAGGGGATAGGACAGAAGCATTAAAGAACCAAAGCAAAGTTGTATGTTTCATCTGTGCTATTCTGCACCCTTACCAGCTTGTCTCTTCCTTGTGACCTTTCTGTAAGGGCATATCCAATTGTTTACAGATGGCCTTTGGTTCTCCACTCCACCCTCACTCTCATTCACATTGTTAAGATTTTTTGTTCTGTGTCTTTGATACCTGGTCCCATCAATACCTCATGATCACACAACCTGGTGTGCTTCCTCCATATGGGCTTTGTTGCTTCTCACCCAGATTGTGGCTTTTCTGTCTTCAAGCCTTCAAGCCTTTAAGACCCCAGAGGCTATATCTTTTGATAGCCAGGCACCATGAGATTTCTTTACCACGTTTACTTATGCATCCATTTTCTCTTCAGTGTTCAAGTGGGAAAGCTGAGCATCACAGATGCCAGGTTACTAGATCAAAGTGTTCTTGCATTGAGAATGTACTTAAGTAGAAGTACAATGATTGATTCAATGATTGTGAATTTTGTTTCACATTTTTCTTTCATTTTATCCATGACTGTTTATGTAATACGATCCTTTTCTGAGCAGTTTGTGGTTATAGCCAGGTACCATTTGGTTCTTTGGGGCTCAAGTTGTGGAAGCTGATGTTTATACAGTCAATTAGTTTACTGGAGTAATTGTTTCTATAGATCTTTTCATTTTCATCAGTCTACTTTCCTCCAGATAAGGAGAGTCCAACTTAAAAGTGGGTGAAGTGAGACATCAGACAGTGTGAAACATGACAAAATAATAATTTAGAAATTATCAAGGGTTCATGAGGGAGGGTGGGTGTGGGAAGAGGAGGGAAAATGAGGAGCTGATACCAAGGGCTGAAGCAGAAAGCAAATGTTTTGAGGATGATGATGGCAACAAATGTACAAATGTGTCTAACACAATTGGTGGATGTATGGATTGTGATAAGAGTTGGACAAGCCCTCAATAAAATGATTTTTAAAAAAAGAGACCAGGTTTAATGGTCAGAAAGACACTGGTGAGACACATCCCAGAATATGGCCCCTAATAACTTTTCAGGCCTGTAATTAAAATGATCTGTGACAAAATAATCAACTCTTTAAGATAAAACCTGACAACATTTACCCAGGGACAAAGTTCAGAGGGTTAGGAAAGGAAACAGGAAACAGTGAGAAAGCAGGGTCAAGTGTTGGGACATGGAGGAGAATTCAATGGATGATTTGAAAATGTATGAACTGTTGATGATCTCCTCTGCAAACCTTCACCGAATTGACAAATACACCTATGAGCAAGTGCCTGCAGTAATTCAGTAGGATATTTTATGTTTCTATTAGTCTCTATTAGTTGCACCTTAGAGCGTGTGATATTCGGCATCCATAACTGTTACAGTCCTGTATATGTTATGGAACAGTTTACTCAATTTTATAGGGTCACTCAATAACAGTGGTTTTGTTTGTTTAATGACTTTTTGAGTGAGTTTTACAAAATAAATAGTAAATACTTAAAACTTTCCCAATTAAGGAAATACGATAGAGTGACAAGAAGTACCCAGTTACCAAAAGGAGAGGAGGACAGGTGCAAATAAGGAGAGAATGAGAACAACATAAAGACTTTATATAAGAATTTAGAAAAGGTGTTTTTCAGCAAGTACTTACACTAAATTGGGAGTACTGTAGACAGAAAGAAAGCTATGCTAGGTTTGTAAGATAGTATACTAAGTAATAAAGTGAATTTAAAAAAATGTAGATGTGTTTGCAAACAGAAAATAGCATAGCATCTAGTAGGACCCGAGCAATAATGAAATTTAGGCATTTGTACAAGAAGGAAGGGTAAAACTTTTGATCGTTAAGTCTTATTTTGTAGGTGTTAATCCCCAAAAGAAAATCGTTTGGGGCATAGTTTTCATACTTACCCTCCAAATACAAATTCATTACTATCGAGTCTGTTCCTATTAAGAGCATTCCCGTTGGACAGTCTAGAACTGCCCTTGTGGGTTTTATGGGGCTCTGAAGTAACAATTTCCTTCATTAACATAAGAGTTGCTGTGAGTTTGCATCAACTCATGGCAGTGATTTTGTTTATTGGTTTGGTTTGCTCCTAAGAAGGTAGAGGTTACATATAATCCCAAATGTCTCTCCTTTCCAAAGTGCTGGACCACTCTGCCACTTCTGACATCTTTGAATACTCCCTTATATCCCAGACTTTAAGCAAGTCACCGCAGTGACCCCTCCAAACTCAGAGGAAAGCAACATGTGGCTCCTGCCCTGTGGGTGCTGGAAAGTCCCAAATCAGCATTCAGATCTCCATCTGGATGATCCTCCCTTTCTCAAGACTGTGAAACAGATCTAAGAATCAGATGCAGGGTCTGAAGGATGTGTGCTCCACTGGGCCTCTCAGTGGCAGGGAGCTATCCCCTCTCCTGCTTCTCAGACGACCCGTTTTACATACAGCAGCATGGCATATATCCTGTGAGCAGTTACTCAAAGGTGAGTCCTATCAGAGTCATCCGTGACACCCCCCACCCCCTCGCCTCTGGCCTTCTTCCCCAGAGCCATGCAGGAAAAGGTTGGTTGGTAGAACTTTGGCTAGAACAACCATATTAAATAATCCACTGCCCCTACAGACTGTAAATCTTTAAGGGCACGGAAAACCTTTTCTCCCTTAGAACATGTGGTGAGTTCAAACTGATAACTTTATTGTTAACAACCCAAAATGTCACCTACTAAACCACCAGGAAAGAACACATTTGTCGTGGAAGAAGTGCAGCCAAAATGTTCATGAGAAGTGAGGATGGTGATACTTGTTGTGTACTCTGGGCTGGTTGTCAAGAAGGACCAGTCCCTGGAGAACACTGTCAAAATTGGTAAAACAGAGGGTCTGTGGAAAATGAGAAGACCCTCAAGAAAACATATTGACTCAGTTACGGCACAGTGGATTTAGCCCTGACAACCATGTGAGAATGGTGCAGGGCTGGGGCAGTGTTGTTTTCTGTTGTGCTCAGGGTGGCTATGAGTCAGAACCTTCCGTGGGACACCTAACAGCAACAACCAGAAAGGGAACAAGAGCATCGCTGCTGGTGTTGCTGAAATTAGACAAAGCATAAAATGAACACATTTATGTAGATAGGCATGAGTAAAATGGACAAGCTCTGAGAAAACATAACCAGTAATAAATAGAATAATTGTATTGTCTATAATAGTTAAATAAATTTATTCAATAATAAAAAGGTTCATCCCATTTGTCTTCTTTAGGTTAGTTTACTTAATAGTCAAAGAGAGTTCTACAGCTCATATTGTCTTTTTAAAGTAGGAGAAAGTAGAAAAGGATAACATCCCTACAAATGTCATGAACATAACATTGACATCAAAAATTTACAAGTACAAAGAAACTGACAGGCTTGTCTCCTTGGTGAATATAGATGAAAAAAATCTAAAGGAAAGAACAGGGAATGAAATCCGGCAAACATATAGCACACCTGATGATAATGTTTGGTTTTTTACTACATCGTAGGGTAATTACTTCACCATTTTAAGAGACTTAAGAAAGAAAGTAGTGTGATCATTTCAGTGGACTCATGAAAAAAATCCTCGACATCCATTTATGTGTTTTGTTTTTAAACTCTCTTTGGTATTAATGTTCGGTGCCATCGAATTGATTCTGACTCATAACAAACCTATGTGACACAGGGAAACCTGTGTTTTTGACTCTGATGTTTATGAAAGCATACCAGTAGGTCTTTCCAGCAGACAAAAAAATCCAAGGAACAATCTTCGTCTTATAGGTGGACTTCATTTTTTAAATTTTTGACATATAGTGTACCATACAAGTAAGTGGTTTAAATATACTTAAAAGAGTTGTGTAGTCATCCCTACAATGACTTTTAAAACGTTTTCTTCATTCTTAAACCCATTATAATTCTTACCCTCAACTAACTGCCATTGGGACAATTCTGTTATCCTCCCACTGCTGCTCAACCTCCCCTGCCATAACCCCAAGGAATTATTAGTCTCTCCTGAATCCTAACCTGAATTTCATATAAAGAAAACCATACCGGTATGGTGACAACAAATCAGTGACAACAAATCAAAGCACAGAAAACCACAATCCAAAAGAAATCAGAAGATATTCAAAACTGGAACAAATTAAAAATGAGTCAAAAGGGAAAACATAGGAGAATGTGGTAAATCTTGTAGTAATCCACTCTCCACTACACTTTGTCTGAAGGCAAGACTTTTCACCTCCCTAGTCAGTGGTCTGAGGGAATTTAATAGCGACAGAATTCCTGTAAGGATTCTGAATAGATTTTGATGTTCCACGGTCACCCATAGCCTTCTGCAAACTCAGTGCAGTAATACATTTACTGTAACTTAATCTCTAACACATTTCCCTCCTCTGATCTTGTATTTTATTATTCGCAACCATAGATCACATGAATAGATGTGCTCTTTCTGTGTGGACTTAGCCAACACCTCACTTAGATGAATGAATGCTTGCTTTAAAGACAAGCCTTTAAGACTCCACATGCTATTCGATGTGATAGCTCAGACTATCTGATTTCTTTACCACAGTTTGCAATAGCATCCATATCTTGCGAAATCATTGCATACAGGAGCTATTAATTAGGAAGGGAAGTTCATTTGAAAAGTATACAACAAGCATTATAAATCAACTGTGAAACTTTAAATGCTTTACCACTGAGTGCAAATAAAGAATGACTTTTACCATCTATTATTTCAGTATCATAAGACCTAACCAATGCAATAAGAATAGAACAAGGGGGCTGAGCCCCGGTGGCGTAGTGGTTGTGCGTGGGACTGTGGCCCGCTGGGTTGGAGGTACAAATCCAGCAGCAAGCTGGGCCTCCTACTCCCACCACCAGAGGGCAGTGATGCCCCAAAAACAACAACAACAACAACAACAACAACAATAAAAGAATAACAAGGGAAAAACCCAAAGCAATAAGGATTGGAGAGCAAGAGAGAGAAAGTGAGAATGTGTGTGTGTGTGTGTGTGTAGGACAACAAAAAGCAAAGCTACCACTTATAAATTATGCATTTTTTTATATGTAGAGAATCCACAGAGATATATAAAGAGAGGTTAGCAGTTTTGCTGTGTACAAAATCAGTATATATTCGATTGTATTTCTATAAGTCTATAAGAAGCGGAAGTCTAGATTAAAGAAATAATATTTATAATAGCACCAGTACTGTGTAGTAGGATTAAATATGAACAAGATACTATTCTTGGAAAAGTTGTGTGATTTTATGTAGGGTAAGAAAGTGCTCCAAAGAGAGATTAAGATGCCTCTCTCAAGCAGTTTTCCTAGCTGACAGACGGGAGTGAGGGATCTCCTGGGTGCCAATGTAAACCTGAAACTTTTTTAACCTTCATAAAACTTGTTTGGATCACAAAGAGAGAGAAAGAAATTAAGATGCCATATTTCTATATTGGAAGGCACAATATTGTAAAAGTATCATTCTGTCCAAAATGAGTTAATAGGTTCAATGTAATCCTAATTAAATCCTGATCAGTTTTCAAATTGAATAAGGGAAGGCAGACTAACAAATTTTGAGTGAGGTCTATAACTAGTAGCTATAAGAGGGTAACCATAAACTGGGTGGTTCAAACCCACCAGCCACTCCTAGGAGAAAGATGAGGCTTCCTGTTCCTGTAGAGTTAGTCTCAGAAACCCAGACCCACAGGGACCCACCGCGTCCTGTCCTATAGCATCACTAGAGGGCAGAATGCCTCTGTGGTAGTGATTTGGTTAACAGTAACACTCGTGACTTTAAAAATGCCAGTTTTGCTTTCACTGATTCTATTCTAAAGAGATAAAAGCATTATCTCTCCGTTTATTGGTCTTTGAATTGAGAAATTGTTTTAAATTTGAAATGCAAGATTTTTATGCTAGCCCTAGAAAGTGCAGAGCATTTATTTCTATCAATATATTTTTTTGTTCTTTCACCACCTTTTTGAGACCACCAGTCTCTACAGCACATTAAGATTTATGTCCTATTTGTTTCTTAGATCTGACCATTTAGAGTAGCTGAGTTTCTGGGAACTTTATCGTAGATCTAGTTTCAGGTGGCACCTGTGTATTATTTCACTGTACCTGATGATGTTGGAAATCTGGCCATTACTACTAAACTTTTTTTTTTTTTAATTTGAGGACACTTGAACAATCTTACTGAGTACATCTTTAATTATTGTCTGTAACCCAGTCTTATTACCAACCTTGATTCTGCCACTGCCCTGAGACTCATTTCCTACCTCCAAAACATGTTGAAAAAGCAACATTATCAAATCTGTTTGATCTATGCAGCTTTAATCACATAGATTTGAGGTCTAGACTTATTATTACAATTCATAATGAAGAGCTGTGGTCCCCATTTTCAAAATCTACTATTGTAATAATCCCCAAACTTATACCTTAGCTTAATAGGTTACTTGACAATAGGTCAAAATCATTGCCCAAAATTATGGTTAATGTTTTTTAAAATTGTTATATTGGCATTTGGTTCTCCTGCCATACAGTTCTGTAGTTCAGCCATATTAAGACGTGTACTCATTCTGCGTACACTAAATCAAAACAGAACATGAAGCTGGTTTATGACTTATTGTATTGCATATTGCACAATTCCATTAACTGCTGTTGTTAGGTATGGTCAAGTCTGTTCCTCAGGAAAAAAGATGAAGCTGTCTGTGCTTCCTTAAGGAGCGAGATGAGGCTGTCTGCTCCCTTCAGGACTTAGTCTTTGAGAACCTGCAATAGGTTACTTTGAGTCAAAATTAACAGTAGTTAGTGGATTGAGTTTAGTTTTGAGTGCATAGGAATCTAGAAAAATTCTAGAATACCTAACTAGAAGGAGAGTTTGAGCTTAGTCTGGCTCTTTATTCAGTATGAAAGTCTTTTTGATCACACTCTTGAAAACTCCCTCTACTGATCGTTCATTGCTTTCTATCTGAAATTTCCACTTATACAAACTCTAGTGATAGGCCATTTCATCAAGCTTTATTGAGGACGGTTTTACGAAGTACCATAATTACTTTTCTTTATCCAATATATCCATCAGTGGTGTATTACACCATTAGTTTTTGTTTTACCGAATGAAAGAAATATTGTCAAATAGACTCTGACACATCATTGATTTTTAGATGTACCTTGATTTCACAGTTGTTTAAAATGTTTTTTAAGAGCACCTATAATTGATGGAATGTTTATGAATAAATATTTATAATGCTATACAATTCAGAAATAATCACTTAAAAACTACTTTCCTTTCATATACTTTTCCTTTCTATAATACCACCTTCCCCCCCCCTTCTCCCATTGTGTCATTTAGAAATACTGTATGTTACAAATGCATTATTACAAAAAAATGCCGTGTTACAAATGTTGCATTTTATATTGCATGCTTATATTAGTGCCTTTTCATGACTTCCAAATTGTATTGTCTTGTTGGTCCTTTTCCTCTAGATCTCCTATCAATAAGCTTATCAGT
The DNA here is from genome assembly GCA_004026705.1 of Nesogale talazaci. Taxonomy (NCBI): domain Eukaryota; kingdom Metazoa; phylum Chordata; class Mammalia; order Afrosoricida; family Tenrecidae; genus Nesogale; species Nesogale talazaci. Next base: position 49,404 of record PVJH01016436.1, read on the forward strand.
AAGCTCTAAAATAGAGGGATTTGGTTCCCTTTTGACACACTGTGAGCTTGATCTGGCTTTTAATATTTTCTGGATTTATTTTGTTTTATTTTTCAAACTGTGGTGTTTTGTTTTCTGTTTTGTTAGTGTTGGTAGTCTTCTTATTGTGTTTTGTAATTCACTGTGTTTTAAGATTAGTGAAACCCAGGATGTTTCTATAGAGACTATCAGATGAAGGGTTCCAGGGGTGGGGGGTGGGGGGACAGGAGAGGTAGGGAGGGCTTATGGGGACCTAATACCAAGAAATACAAGCAGGAAGAAAATGTTTTTGAAACATTGTTGTAGTGATTGTACAAAACTTCTTGAAGTAACAGAACTATTGAATAATGTGATGCCAGAATTATGTTGTAATGAAAACGATTTGAAAGCAAACAACACCAATAGAGGGTTTTTTTTAATTGTGGAATTTTAACAAGTATAATCAGAATATACCAATAAGTAGTAAATTTGTGAATTGGGAGTTTGCTGCCTGGACAGTATAGTTGGTAAGGTATTCTATAGTTATGAACAAGTGGTTGTGTTTAAATTTTAAATGTAGGTTTAAGAAATTTCTTCTCATTAACATTAATTTATTGTTTTGTAATTGAACTTAAAGATTTTTTTAAAAACTAACTTTTTTAGGTCAAAAACATGATTTTAAGACCTTATCATTTCTAATTCTTCCTTTCTATACAAAATGATAAGAAGTACACACTGTGTCATGAGATCTGTGACCTGGGATGGTTTCTGAGTGACAAAGGTGCTTCCCCGTTTTCTACACTGTCTATTGCATAATTCTGCTTTCTTCAGTTTGCGATGAGAACACCCATAGTGTTAAGTTCACAATGTGGTGACTGCAGTAGGGTCTGACTTTTGATTTTTATGAAATAAAGTTTTTCCAGCAGTTAATAGACTTTTCTTTCTTTACACAGGTTTTGAGAGTATTTTAGAAGGGCTTTATGGACCACGGCTACGAAGAGACCTCAGTTTATTTGAAGGTGATGCTTTTTTATGACTCTTAATTTTTACTTTCTGATTCCCATTGAACAAATGATAAGTGGCTGTTCTACACTAATTTGATATTTTATCAGAATTCATGAGTTAAATGGTGTTTCTCAGAAATGAATAAATAAAATGATCCACAGTTTTTATTACATTAGATTAAAAATAATTAGTATACTAAGTCAAAAGAGAAGAACAATCTC
>PVJH01016437.1:0-50520 GCA_004026705.1 Nesogale talazaci
GGAGTTCCCCTTCTTCTGCCTGCCACAGCTCCACCACGTTCGGCAGGGGCTCGATCGCTGCACGACACCGAAAACAAGACACGGCTTCCTGAGCGCCCGGGCAGGACAGGCTTCCCGGCTCGCTCGCGCCGCGGCCCCCCCACCCCCACCCCACCCCCGCACCAAAACCCGCCTCGTTTTCCTTCTGACCCCGACGACGGCCACCGAGGAGCGCAGCGCGGAGACACACAATGCACTCGCTGCAAACGCGCCGCTCCTGCCAGAAGGGCGAGAGCGCGTGCCGGCGTTCCGGGGGCAGGCGGGGGTCGGCGGCGCGGTGCGGGGCCAGCGGCAGCCGCCCCCCGGGGCACTCCGGGCCGCCGCGCCCGAGCTGGGCTGCAGGACGGGGGTGAGGCTGACGCCCCGGCAGCCCGGCTCCGGGAACAAAGCTGCAGGAGGCCGGGCCGGCGGGCGGACCAGCGAGGCGCCCGGGCCGCGGCAGCCAAGCGGCGTGCCACACAAAGCGGGGGCTTGGCCCGGGGCGCTCGGGGCCCGCGCACAAAGGCTCCGGGGCGCGCGCGGCTAGCGGTCTGCGCGGCTCGCCCCCAGCCCCGAGTGCCCGCGCTAGGCTGGGGTGGGGAGAGCAGTCGAGGCGCACGGAGGTGAGGCGGAGAGGCAAGGCTCTCGGGCGAGAATTGCAACAGCTTTCCTGCCTCCTGGGCTGCCCCCTCTCCCTTCCCTCCCCTCGCCCGTCCGCTGATAGATTTCAGCAGTTCCCCAAAAGAAAGAGCAGGGGGGGGCGGGGTGGAGAGGGAACTCCAGCAAAGCGGCGCAAGGCTGACCTTGTCCCTGAGCCCCTCCCGGGCGACAGCAGGGCAGAAGGACCTGGAAGACGCTCAGAAGGAGGTTCACGGCCGCGGCGGTGCGGCAGTAGCAGCTGGGCTGCGGGCGTCGGAGCCCCGCCATGCTGGTGCTCGCGCTGCTCGCGGGTGCTCGCAGCGCTCGCCGCTTGCTTGCTGGCGCCGGGGCTTCCACGCCCCGGGCCCGCCCCCGCTGCCGCCCCGCCCCGCCCCGCGCCGCCCCGCCCCCGGCCCCGCCCTCGCCCTCCCCCTCGCCGCCGCCGCCGCCGCTCCAGCCTCCGGCGCGCCGCTCGCCCGGCGCGCGTGTGCGCCCCAGATAGGGAGGGATGGAACGCGGCGGGGCGCGGGGAACGTGGACAATGCGAACGCGGCGGCCGCGTGCGCTCCGCCCCACCCCGCCCCGAGCAGCGCGCGGGGCACATGGCGGCGGACCGCCCCGCGGCGCCAGTAGCCTTCCATCCAACCTGGGATGTGGCGGCACTTTCGCCTGCGGAGCCAGCGTGGCTTACGTCGCCGAGAGGCAAGCGCAGGCCCCTTTCGCCCGGCGCGTTTTTAGGAACTTTCTCGAGGTCGCGGCCCTGGCCAGGCACCGGGCCACGGTGGAGACCTTAGCCGCGGGTGCAAGTGAGGGGGCCGGGCGTGCGGAGTCGCTCGCCGGGAAGACTAGGCAGGATCTTGGTGGAAATAATGCGGCGGTTGTCAGGAAGCGAGAACGCAGCCACAAGGCTACTGCCAGTTACGCAGCGAGGATATCCGGTGGCAGCAAAGTGTGTAATTTAGAGTAAAAATTGCTCTCCCCAAACCCAGGAGGCTGACCTCAGGGCCTCGTGGCGGTCGTGAGCTGGGCCCCGTGTGGTGTCGGCCCTTCCAGGTTCTGAAAGGTAGGGAAGTCGTCGTGGAAGAGCGTCCATTCCCCTTCCAACGGCCTTCGGAATCATGGCCACTGTTGGCCTGCCTCTTCTGAGCCGGGCTCGGTGTGGACCACTTGGTCGGTGGCTTGTGTCTGACACCGAGGATGAGTGCTGCTTGGAGATGCCTACCCTGGCCCCTTTTCTCGCTCGTTTCATATAGCACGCCACCCCCAGAACCTGCAAGTATGGGGAATCAGTCAATGCTTCATTCATTCATTGCTTCCTGCATAGCTTTATGAAATTAAGAAAACGAGTGCCCTGACGGAAAAATGGGAAGTGACTGGGACACACCTGTTTGCTTACATTGATCCTCAATTTAATTGCTTTTGGTCCCTTCCAGTCTAGACAATGGGAAGGCAGTGGTCGAATAGCAGCACAGATGCTGGAGAAGAACTAAATGAATTATGGATCCCCCTGCCCCTAAGGATATAATACAGAACTGTGAAGACAGTCTCACCCGACGTCTGGAAATAACTCGGACCAAGCTTAAATACCCTTAGTTGTTTGGCCAGAACTTAACATTTAAGAAGATTAGTTAGCATTACTATAAGGGGACCCTTTCTAGTATTCCACTCTTTTCTTTTCTATGTTTGTATTCCTGCCAACATCTTCCTTTCTTCAACCTAACCCCAACATTTCTTCCTTTCCACCTCTTCAAGCGTTAAAGAGGCCTCTCACCGAAAAAGAGTAACCAAAAACTGTACAGCCCACTTAGTAGCTGTACCCACAAAGTCAGTTTTTAAATTCAATTGCATCTCCACAGCCTCGGTGTTTGCAATATGTATTTTTAACTCATGAGAAAACTAAGGAAGAAAAGCTAGCTTACAGGTTTCGTTTAGATAGCTTTGATTAAAAAATCATGATTCAAGGGTTTTTTGCTTGTTTGTGTTTGTTGTAGTGGTTTTTGTTTTGTTTTGCATTACTAACACTGGCTTTCCCACATTGACTGGTGTCACGGCATTAATAGAAAAGACATTTGAAAAAAAAATAAGGGACCATTATTGCTTACTAAACAAAAATGCAGTTCTACTGAAACTGTTTTAAGGCCAGCTTGATCTTCCAAGTTGTGGTCTGGGTCTGGCGGACTTCACAAAGTGGCTAACGCTGTTTGACTGTTGTTCCCAAAGCCCAAAGCGTGGATATGAAGTGCCCTGGGGTTGGAGAGGGATACAAAATTACACAGCTGTCTTCTTAGATAAATCTGACCTTCTTAGTCTTCTCTGGTGGTATTTTTCGTGCTGACTCATGAACAACAGGAAAGCTATGGCCCATTAAGCAGCATCCATGTTTTGAAATAAACACATTCACTAAAGAAGAGTTCTCTGTCATTTGTGCTATATTTCCATGGAAGGCCTGTGGATAATAGATAGGTAATAGGTGTCTTGAGATGTGAAATCTTCCCTGAAGCAGATAGCCTCCTCCCTCCCGATTGTATATCTCCTTTTAATGACAGTTATGGAAAAGTATATATAATTTAACACATTAACTGAAAATACTTAGGGTAAACATGAATTAAGTCAACATAAAAACCTACATACCCAACAGCATGGAAAGGGTGCTCGGGAGATAGCTTACTCTAGTCTATCAATTTTCATTAGATTCGTATAAGCTAAAATGATTCGAAACAATGCACACCTAAAAACTGGCTAAATCTTCTCACTTAAAAATATGCAACATGGGGGCTGAGCCCCGGTGGCGTAGTGGTTGTGCGCGGGACTGCGGCCCACTGGGACGGAGGTTCAATTCCAGCAGTGGGGCTGGGCCTCCTACTCCCACCGCCAGAGAGCAGTGATGCCCCCCCAAAATAAATAAATAAATAATAAAATAAAATAAAAATATGCAACACAGCCTGAGCCCGGTAGTGTAAGTGGTTGAGTGCGGAACTGCCACCGACGGGCTTGGCGATTCAAATCCAGCGGCGGCTCTCAGGAGCGGCACTGGGTAGCGCCCACAACCACCAGAGGCAGTGATGCCCACAAAAAAATATATATATGCAACATGTACACAATGCTGCTGAGTTTCTTTGTCCTTGTGTTTTATTGAGTACAATAAAAAACATCTGTGAATATGAGCTATTTCTCAACACGTGTTACTTAAAATTTTTTTTTTGGGGGGGGGGCATCACTGCTCTCGGTGGTGGGAGTAGGAGGCCCAGCCCCACTGCTGGAATTGAACCTCCGTCCCAGTGGACCGCAGTCCTGCGCACAACCACTACGCCCCCGGGGCTCAGCCCATTACTTAAAATTAACAAGACATTTCAAATCACCTATTTTCAGTACATAACCACTAAGCCTCATCAGGCAAGAGTCTTATGACGGTTAAATGTTTCATAGATTTAATGATACTATCCTATATTCACAGGACATTCCAGACCTTTCCTTAAAAGGGGAAAATTTGATGTATGGATTGGTACAAGAACTGTTACAGCCCCCAATAATTTTTTTTATTTTTAAGGTAAATTTATCAGGTCCTAATAAAATGGTTTGAAAGGGTTTTAAAAAGTAATTTTGGGCTGAGCCCCGGTGACGTAGTGGTTGTGCGCGGGACTGCGGCCCACTGGGACGGAGGTTCAATTCCAGCTCCACAGGAGCAAAAGCTGGGCCTCCTACTCCCACCACCTGAGGGCAGTGATGCCTAAAAAAAAATTTTTTTAAGTAATTTTACCATATATACTCATATATATGCCAAGTTTTTCAGCACATTTTTAATGCAATTTTTGTGGTAAAAGGATTCGGGTCTACATATTGAAGTATATACAGTACATACAGCAATTAAAATTGCTTGAATTACCCATTCATTGTCATTCATGATTTCGCTCAGGCATGCCAGATTTGGAAATGATGAGAGAAATGGAGCCACCTACCTTGGGATTTTCTCTTCACCAAACCACTCTGATCATCTTGCTTGACCTCCAAGCATCACCTTTGCATGACAGGAACTCCCCAGAAGTGATCTTCCTTAGCAGGACGAAAGCCTCATGGTCATTCTGGTCCGATGTTCTGTGCCCTTCACCTAAAGGGTACTCTTCTCGCTTTAGTTCATGTATTTCTCAGGGAGGCAAAGCAGGCGAGTCATGAGGAGTCCTGGGTCCAACTGTTGTGTTTAATAGCATGAGCAAGTGGAGGGAGCAGCAGCACTCACAATTTTAAAATTTACCTTTTTTCTTTTTTTTTTTCCTCTCAAAAAATTTACCTTTTTCCTATCCTATCAAAACTCACAGAGCTAAACAATAGAAAGTGTATCTTTTATTGTATATAAGTTTTTCAATTTTAAACATTTTAAATTTTTTTGAGAAGCTAAAATGTGGTTGACTCAAGCCATGTATTTTTCTATTTTTTTTTTTTCGGGGAGGGGGCGGCATCACTGCTCTCCGGCGGTGGGAGTAGGAGGCCCAGCCCCACTGCTGGAATTGAACCTCCGTCCCAGTGGGCCGCAGTCCCGCACACAACCACTACGCCGCCGGGGCTCAGCCCACTATTTTTCTATTTTCAAGGATTTTACTGGGGGCTCTTACAGCTCTGATAACATTCAATGCATAATTTGTATCAAGTATATTTGCACATATGCCACCATCTTCATTTCAAAATATTTTCTACTTAAGCCCTTGGTATAAGCTCCTTCACCCTCCTTCTTTTTTATAGATCATTTTATTGGGGGTCAAGCCATGCTATTTTCAATTGCCTCTAATGCATGTGAAAGTTGGACATTGAATAAGACTGAAGAAGAGCTGATGCATCTGAATTGTAGTGTTAAAAGAACCATGAACTGCTAAAAAGAACCAACAAATCTGTCTTGAAAGAAGTATGCCCCTCCTACTCCCACCGCCGGAGAGCAGTGATGCCCAAAAAAAAAGTATGGCAGTAAAGGCATAGAGATAAGAACTTACGGAAGAGCTTATAGGGGAGGTAGGCATGGGGGGTGGGAAAAGGGAAGGGTAAAGGGGTTGAAACAGTGTATGTAGGAGGAAATATTCGCTAGAAATGATTATACAACTCAGTTTTAAAGTGATTTAACCCTGGGAGGGGGGAGTTGCAGCAAGTGTTCTAAAATTGATTGTGGTAATGATTGTCCAATTCTTCTTGTCATACTTGAACTTTTGAATTGTGTGATATGTGGATTGAATGCCAAAACTTTTTTTTTTTTAAGGCACAAGCAATAACAAATTTTGAATGATTTTTTACGTATGGCCAGAATGCACCTTGGAAACAAGAATACCTTCTTCTTGTATGCTTTAGACGTGAGGAAAAACTAGTCCCTGGAAAAGGACATCCTGCTTGGTAGAGGGACAACAGTCCACCTCACACACAGAGCTGGTTGACACAATGGCTACAACAATGGACTTGAGCAAAATTGTAAGGATGGCACAGGACGAGGCAGTGCGACATATAAGGTCACTATGAGAACCTGTCACAACAAGAATGTGGTCAGTTTATGTGTTCATATATTTACATGGCAATATACTGAGATAATAGATGCACCTTGGGCCTCTGCTTATACCCTCCCTCAATAAAAGAACTCTTTGTTCTAACAAATTAGCATTTTGAGGTGCTCACCTTCCCGGCACAATCACTGAAGACTAAATGAGTGCATAAGCAAATGTAATGAAGAAGGCGGATGGTGCCCAACTATTAAAAGATAGAGCATCTGGGGCTTAAAGGCTAGAAGTTAAAGAAGCAGCAAAGAAGCAACAAGTTCACATGGAAGAAGCGATCATGAGGACCGTAACAGGCATCAGAAGACACATAACAAATACACAAAAGCACATTGTTGAGAATGAGGGAGGTTGGAGCAAAAACTCAAAGTCCATCGGACTCTGGAGACAATGGAACGTCCCCCCAGAGAGGGGCCACAGGGAAGAGATGAGTCCAGCAAGGTGCAGTGATGCATCAGTGAAACACAATATTCCTCTGGTTCTTGACTCTTCCTCACCCCCCACCACAATGACCTCAGTGCTGCTTCTCAATTCAGACCGGACCGGAGCACGTACGCAGGTATAGATAAGAGATAGGAGCTCACGTCACAAGGAATCCAGGATCAGGAGTAGGAATAGCAATACCAGAAAATTAGAGGAAAGGGTGGAAGAAGATGGGAAAGGGGAAACTGTCACAAAGTTCGACATATAACCATACGCGCCCCCCCCCCCACTCCAGGGTGAAGAACAGTAGAAAGTATGGGAGAAGGGAGACAGCCATCAGTGTGACATAAGAAAATAATTTATAATCTATCAAGTGGTCATGAGGGTAGATGGGAAGAGAAAAAAACAAAGGGAGGAGCTGATCCCAAGGACTCAATAGAAAGTACATGTCTAGAGAAGAATGATGGCAACATATGTACAAACATGTCTGATGTAGTCAATGGAGGGATGGTGTGACGGTCATATATTCGTGATGTCAATTTCATGATTGGGATGTAAGGGTGGAGTCTAGCCTGTAAATCTGGAAATAGCCAATGAGGCCTCCGTGTGGCCATGGCTTTCTCCTGAGACTTCTGGGACATTTTGCGCTATTTCCCTCATGGAGATGAGACGCTATCTCCCCAGTTATTGGGAGTTAGTCTCAGAGACAATAAACTACAGACAAGGCAAGATGGCAGTGTCAGAGTTGCTGGAGTAGAAGCCACATGGCCTTACCCTGATGGAACCAGACATCTGAGATGCTGGAGAAGCCACGTGGAGACCCTGCCACTGCTGGATGCTGTGGATGGACCCTGAGCCCGGGAAGCTAGGAGCCATGGGGAGAGCACCAGAATGCTTCAACTGCATGTGCTTCATGAGTCAGAGGTAGACTTTATAGATTCCATATAGACTTTATATGGACTAATGTTGGATTTATGACCTTGGACTGGACTGGGTTAGGATGCTTTCTCAATGTCCCATTCCTCTTGTATTTAAACCTTTCCCTATATCCATATGCATGTCTATGAATTTGTTTCTCTAGTCTACCCAGACTAATACAGTTGGTAATAAGAGTTGTAAGAGTCCCCAATAAAATGATCTTTAATTTTTTTTTTCTTTTTAGGCATCACTGCCCTCAGGTGGTAGGAGTAAGAGGCCCAGCCTTTGCTCCTGGGAGCTGGAATTGAACCTCCAACCCAGTGGGCCACAGTCTCAGGCATAACCACTATACCACCGGGACTCAGCCCGATCTTTAATTTTTTAAAAAATGTGGTTAACTAAAAAAAAAAAAATGTGTTCTTCGGTGCTTCCTTCACCCCACTATCATGACCTCAATTCTACCTTACAAATTGAATCAGACCAGAGCATGTACCCTGCTACAGATAAGAGCCGGAAACAGGGAATCCAAGATAAATCCCTCAGGGCCAACAATGAGAGTAGAGATACCAGGAGGATTAGGGAAGGGTGGGGCGAGAAAGGGAAAATTGATCAAAAAGATCAACCTGTAGCCTGCTCCCAAGGGGATGAAAAACAGAAAAGTGGGTGAGGATGACAGAAGACTATAATAATCTATAACTTATCAAGGGTTTGTGAGGGCAGACTATAATAATCTATAACTTATCAAGGGTTTGTGAGGGCAGACTGGGGAGGGGGAGGAAATGGGGAACCAATATCCTGGGCTCAAATGGGAAGAGAATGCTTTGAAAATTATCATGGCAGCATTTGTGCAGATGTACTTAACACACTGGACGAATGTATGGATTGTGATAAGAGATATAAAATTTCCCAATAAAAGTATTTGAAAAAAAAAAGAAAGAATGTGATTTGTTAAATAAGGTTCCTTAAGTATGGTTCTAGTTATTTAATGTGAATTTAAATGACCCAATACTTGAATGGAAAGAATTTGTCATTTTCCCAGAATCCCTTGCAACTTTGAACAACCATTTGGCCTAGGTCTGCTCAATGAGATACAAGTAGACATCTAGTGAATCAACTTCAAGGGAAGCTACTGTTTTCCCAAGAAAGGCATTGACTTAGCTCGCACAGGCTTTTACTCTGTGTTCTTCCAGCTAGAACACAGAAGCTGTGCTCAGGGGTTCAATATCCCTTAGTCAAGGATGAGGAAGAAGGCCACGTGTAAAGACTGGGGGATCAGATAGGTAGGAAAAGTTTAGATTTGTGATGGAATTATGGAATGTCCAGACTCTCTTCAGGCATCAGGTTTAATAAGCAAATTAACCCCTTCTAAACATGCTCAGGTTTTCTGTTACTTGCAGCCAAAATGCAATCTCAAATGAGAAGAAAGCAAAACAAGCAACCAAAACAAAGACTAAGTGTGGTGGTCATGTGCTTATGTTAATTTCATGATTGGGACGTAAGGGTGGAGTCTAGCCTATAAATCTGGAGAGAGCCAGTAAGTAGCCAATGAGGCCTTGGTGTAGCCATGGCTTTCTCCTGACACTTCTGGGACATCTTGTGATATTTCCCTCGTGGAGATGAGATGCTATCTCCCCAGTTATTGGGAGTTAGTCTCAGAGACAACAAATTACAGACAAGGCAAGATGGCAGTGTCAGAGAGCTGGAGTAGAAGCCACATGGCCTTACCCTGATGGAACCAGACTTCTGAGATGCTGGAGAAGCCGCGTGGAGACCCCTGCCAGTGCTGAGTTGCTTCTACCACCACTGGATGCTGTTGATGGACCCTGAGCCCTGGAAATGAGGAGCCATGAGGGGACCCCTGCCAGCGCTGGGACTCTGCACCCACTGGGCTGTGACTTCGTGAGTCGGAAGGAGACTTTATAGACTGGTATTGGACATGTGGACTAATATCAGACCTATGACTTTGAACTGGACTGGGCTGGAATGCTTTATCAATGTTGCATTCCTCTTGTATAAAAGCCTTCTCTTTATATCCATATGCGTGTCTATGAGTTTGTTTCTCTAGTTTACCCAGACGAACACACTAAGCAATAAAAACCCCAAAGAGAAAAACTCACTTCTGACTCATGGCGATCCTATTACCAGCCTTGACGATGCTAAAAGGACAATGATGTCACAAAGGGAAAAAATAGCAAACGTGTACTTGGCTCAATTCCCAAATGTTAATTAAAACAACTATCAGACATCATTGTGTATCAGATGAGCAAATTCATAAAAGTAACAAAAGCAAATACTGATTGGGTGGTTGCAGAGAAACAAACTTTCTATTAGTGAATCCATTTTTCTCCAGGGGACAATCCATTACTATGAAAATAATCATCTTACACCTGTGTGAATGGTAGTTCCAGGGGAGCTGAGTAAGAAATACGTTTTGGCAGCCATCTCTGATGTTCACCCCTGTCTCTTCACTCTGCTTTCTAACCTCTGTCTCCTGATGCCCAACTCTCAGTGCACACGAGGGCTTGGTTCTAGGTACCCTACATTTTCTTCCTCTAGATCAGGGGTGGGGAACATTGGATCTACAAAATCATTAACCAGCGAGTATCTCATGCCTCATCAAAGAGAAGCATTTTGAGCCATCATACCAGTAGGACACTCAAAAGGTGGTATACACTCCCCCCAAAACAAATGATTTAAAAAATAAAACAAAACATGGTATACATAGCTAAATGGCCCTTGGCAGGAAAAAAAAAAATAAAAGTTTCCCACCTCTGTTCTAGATTAATTTATCCAACCTTGTACCTTTAAATAGTATACTGATGGGCTGAGCCCCGGTGGCGCAGTAGTTGTGCGCGGGACTGCAGCCCACTGGGACGGAGGTTCAATTCCAGCAGTGGGGCTGGGCCTCCTACTCCCACCACCGGAGAGCAGTGATGCCGCCCCCCCCCAAAAAAAAAAAGTATACTGATGAATTCCCTATTTTTAATCCTGACCTTAAGTTTCATATTCTTATATCCAACTGCCTGCTTTCTATCCCCATTGCTAATAAGCATGTCAAATCTAACAAGTCCAAAATACTTGCTTCTACTTATCTATTCGGTCTGTATAGCCCCAATCTTCCTGACTTTAAGTCCATGGCATCACCATCTACCTACCTAGTGCTCAAGCCAAGTGACAGGAAGTCATATTTGAACCTTCTCTACTTCACACCAGTTACGTCTGTCAGTCAAGTCCTATGAGAAACCCCCCCCCCCAGAGTATTTCCTGCACCTTTCTGCCAGAACGCTGATCTGAGCACCTTGTCCCCTATGTCGACTCCTGTTGGTTTGTACTGACTCTCTGCTTCCACGCTTCCCCCTTACATTGTCACTTGTAAAATACAATTTAGATTAGGTATAACCACCCCCACCCCCCACCTGCGGTTACCTGTGAGCATCCCTGGTAGCACAGTCTAGTTCAAAATCACCAGCCTAATCCTTGGGAGAAAGACGGGGTTTTCTGCTTCCATGAGGTTAGGGGGGAGGGAGCGCTAAAACAATGTGATTACACAGCTTTTTTTTTTTTTTGTGGGCATCACTGCCCTCCGGTGGTGGGAGTAGGAGGCCCAGCCCCACTGCTGGAATTGAACCTCCGTCCCAGTGGGCTGCAGTCCCCCGCACAACCACTACGCCACCAGGGCTCAGCCCTACACAGCTTTTTTTAAAGATCATTTTATTAGGAGCTCTTACAGCTTTTCTAACAATCCATACATCAATTATATCAACCATATTTGTACATAGGTTGCCATCAATTTCTAAATCTTTTTTTTTTTTTTTTGCAGGGGAGGCATCACTGCCCTCTGATGGTCGTGGACGCTACCCAGCCTTGTTCCTGGAGAGCTGCTGCTAGATTTGAACCGCCAAGCCCGTGGGTTGCAGTCCTGCGCACAACCACTATGCCACCAGGGCTCAGCTCCTAAACCTTTTTAAACATCTACTTTGAGCTCTTCATGATCAAATAGGCTGCTGTACTTCTTCCATTTGGGCTTGTTGCTTCTCTGCTAGATGGCTGATTGTTTAACTTCAAACCTTTAAGACCCCAGACACTATCTTTTTTAAAAAATCATTTTATTGGGGGATGGTACAAGTCTTATCATAATCTATACATCCATCCATTGTGTCAAGCACATTTGTACATTTGTTGCCATCATCATTCTCAAAACATTTACTTTCTACTTGAGCCCTTGGTATCAGCCGATGCTTCAAGTGTTAGAGAGCCAAGTTGTCACTTTGAAAACCACTTAACCATAGTGACTTTCAATTGCTTCACAGGCGTATGCCAGCTGGATAATGAATAAGGAACACTGCAAAAGAATTGGTGCTTTTGAATTTGGGTGTTGGTGATAAATATTAAAGTTCCATGGACCAATAGAATAATACCTGTCTTAGAGGAAGTACATCCAAAATGCTTCTTAGAAGCAAGGATGGGAAAGACCCGCTTTTGGAAAAAAATATCATGTTTGGCAAAGCAGAGGGGCAATGAAAAAGAGGAAGACACTCGAGATGAATTGTCACAAGGGTTGCAGCAATGGGTTCCAACATAGTAAGAATGATGAAGAGGGTGCAGGTCCGAGCCGTGTTTCTCTCTGTTGTACATTCGGGTGCTGTGAGTCAGAGTCAACTAGATGACACCCAACAACAAGGAGAAGACAGAACTAAGAGTCACTGGGCACGCCCTTTACATAGTCTGTCTTATGTAAACTTCGTAAAATCTCCCTGACACTAGCATTATCTTATTTGACATGTTAGAAACAGGTTAGGATTAAAATTGAACTCTGGTTCCATTTCCTCATACAAAAGGACTTAAAAGAGTTCATGGGAAAATTCCATTATCTTTTCATTCCACTTTTCCACAAATTATTTAAAACTCTCCATCTGAAAAATGAAGTGCTTGCTTAAAAACAGAGTTTTAACCTCCACATCTTAGCCTGGGTGACTTAGAGGAAGGCTTAGGAGTCTGGTCCAAAGGTTTGCAGTTCTAACCCACCAGCAGGTCCAGGGCAGGAAGCCTACAGATCTGCTTCTGTAAAGATTAAAAACTAACAAAAACCCATCACCTCATGGAGTCAATTCGTCCTTCAGCAACAAACAGGGACGAACTGCCCGGTGGGCTTCTGAGACTTGTAGCGGTTTATGGAAATAGGAAGCCCCAGCTTTCTCCAGAGGAGCAGGGAGTGGCTTCGAACTACCAATCTTGCAGTCGGCAGCTCAATTCCTAATCACTGTGAGGCAGTTCTTTTTTTTTTTTTTTGGGGGGCATCACTGCTCTCCGGTGGTGGGAGTAGGAGGCCCAGCCCCACTGCTGGAATTGAACCTCTGTCCCAGTGGGCCGCAGTCCCACGCACAACCACTACGCCACCGGGGCTCAGCCCCATGAGGCAGTTCTTATAAGGCAGTTCTACTCTGTCCTATGGAGTCTCTAAGAGGTTGAATCAACAACAATGGAAGTCTAGAAAAATCTGTGAAGGCCCAACTACGGTCATTGGGAATGCTACCATTGCTTGTGTATCACAGCACCCCCCTCGGCTCCACCGTCCAGGTGTCAAAGTAAGGCCAATATGAAAATCAATAAAAATTTTTCATTTTAATTATTTTTTTTTTGGGGGGGGCATCACTGCTCTCCGGTGGTGGGAGTAGGAGGCCCAGCCCCACTGCTGGAATTGAACCTCCGTCCCAGTGGGCCGCAGTCCCGCGCACAACCACTATGCCACCGGGGCTCAGCCCTCATTTTAATTATTTTTAATGATTGTATTGTCATTTTATTTTTGAGCCTCCATATTTTTAAACAGCTACAAATCTTGCCCCTCTATCAACTTCTGCACGTTTCCTTGTAGTCTATTGCAAAGTTTGTGGTGTAAATCTCTCAGATAGTGACTGCATTGACTTATTTAATGATTTGCACTTACTATGAAAATCTTCCATTTGGAAAGCAGAATTTATTTAACATTTTCTCCTTTCTTTTTTCTTTCATTAAAAAAATCATTCATTGGGGATTCATACAATGCTTATCACAATCTGTCCATCCATCCACTGTGTAGCAAGCACATTTGTACATTTGTTGCCCTACTCATTCTCAGAACATTTCCTTGCTACTTGAGCCCTTGGTACATTTTCTTCTTTCTTTGGTAGTTCCTTTTTCCCTCCCTCCCTCCATTTTTTCCTTCTTTCCTCCCTTTCTTCATCCCAGAAGAACTTCCTTTTATAAATTTAGTTATTTAGTAAATGATCTTGGAAAAAGCATTATCTTCGGGTCCCACTTAAGCTACAAAACAGTGAGTGGTCAGCTGCTACCTGAGAAGTGTGCCCTTTCACCCACTAGTGGCATCCCAGTGGAAAGTTTAGCTGTCTGCTTTGAAAACTGAGGGGGCCAGTCGGGATCATCTCAGTGGCAGTTAGTTGTGCTTCTTTTTAAAATAGTACCATGATGAATTGGACTTGACTCAAATGCAGCAAGTCTGGTTTTGGGTTTGGTGAAGCCATAAAACAAGGCTTAGCTTTATTCAGAGAGCACAACTGCTAAGCACTTCTTCAGCTCCATCACCATTTAATAGTCTTAAGTGATTACATTGTAACTCAGATTCTGTCTCTGGACCTAATGAGAGTTGATCCTCAAATTGTACTTATGACTTACCAAGTCTAACTTTAAGTGCTTTGCATCTATGACGCCACTTAATCCTTCCAACAGTCACACGAAGTGTTGCTAGTTGCCATTACCATCAAGTTGACTGCAATTCTTGGTCACCTGTGTGGAGGGTGAGCAGAGAGGATAGCTGCAAAATCACAGAAACTCTTATTAAACAAAGATATCAACATGGGACACTAATGCTGCTGGACATGCCTTCTACCCACATCTATCTGCTTCTGAAGCCGTGTTTCTATCTTTGTGACCCTTCCCCCCAAAATTCTGCTCTTTTCAATCGACACCACTTCAAAATGACAATTTTGGCTTCCTTAAGGGACTCAAATCATGTTTCTTTTAAGTGTTTTGGAGATTTGTGACCAGAAAGAAGCCTGAATGGACAAGCTAAGGGCTGTAGAGGGCATGAGGTAAGGTTCCCCAGGAAATTCTCATGGAACAACCCATACTGCTTGCAAAGAATGAGTAGGTGCTCTGTTTTGAAGGGAAAAAATTGCCTAAGCATAACTTTCCTGGCCCCAAGATCAGCACTTGTGAACCAGATGCTCCTTGGGAGAAAGACCACGCTTTCTGCTCCACGAAGAGGTATGATGTCCAAAGTCCGCAAGGGGCACCTCTGCCCTTGCTTAGACCCTTGTTATGAGTTGACATCGATGGCAGTGAGGTTTGTTTTGGGTTTCTCACCAATGCGGTTTTCGATTTTTACAAGAAGCTTCCCAACAAGCTCTAAGAAAAAGCTTTATGCTTTAAGAAAATTTATCAAGATTACCTGCTTGGGAATTCTAAAAAAGCAGTATTCATACCACCTGCACTGACCTCTTTGGCCATTAATTGGCCCAGCAGATCTCTCTTGGGAAAGAGATTACCACAGGGTAGCACTGAGAGAACTTAACGACAGACATACATAAGAGACATGCTTAAACATGTTTGGTTTGGAATAAACGTGGTGCTGTATGAACTGGAACCCTGATAGAAACATCAACCCTCAGGTGTGTCTGGTTTTGCTTCTCTAGAGTACACTGCCTCTGGCAGACCAATAAGGGTCATACAGTAGAAAATGGAAGGGCTGGAATTAAGCCCGAGAAGTGAGCCTCCGGGAAATAATGCTCTTGTACTCTTACATGAACAGGAGAAAAACACTGTTTCCTGTGGTAAGGATGGTCATTAGAAAAGTGTACAAAAAAAAAAAAAAAAGAAATGTGTACACTGAATACACTGAAATTGAAAACATGAAATAAAAGTCGTGTGTGTGTGTGTGTGTGTGTGTGTGTGTGTCTGGGGATGGGGGCTGGGGGCTGGGGGCAGGGGAAGGAAGTTACCAAAAACACAAAAATGAACAGACCTGTTTTCAAAGGAGCCATTGGTTTTTAGAAGATTCATAACCAACTTCTATTCCTCATAGAAGATAGCATGATTCCAGAGGGAATCTCTCAGTCTTTATTCAGGTAAGTTAACATGGATAAATGATCTGAAGTCATAATGAACCCATAATCTTACAGGAGGTAGCCAAGTTAATACCATACATTCATTACCATAGCTAGATGGATTCCTAATAGTAGTGTTTCAACAACAATTAATGTGACATCCCCATCTTAACAATCTGTTGTGTTGGAATCTATGACTTCTGACCTTGCACGTGGCACTCCACCTTCCAGGACCTCTTTGCTTTCCTATAAAGCGAAGCTTTAGAATGATATGAACTTGAAGGTGCCTTCCAGGTCTGATGTGTGATTTTCTGCCCTGACTCCACAGTTAGAAAGTGGGACTCTCAATCTTACTATTCATGACCCCTTACTTCTTCCAGCTCCACCAACTAAAGCAGCTTCACGGCTTCCTGAACCTGCTTGCTTTCAGATTACAGTTATGTTTAGTTTGGCCCATAAAGTTCAACTAAAAAGCTGCCAGGTCGGCAGCCGGGGAGCAGATGTTATGGGGTAGGAGTGATAAAGGGGAATCTGTTCTTAGGAGCCAACTGGGACTGTCAGTCAGCCCAGACCCACCTGGCAACGTTTACAGTTGGTAAAAGGACACATCCTACTTGTGCGGTAGTAAGAACGCTATTTAACCTCTGTGTGCTGGACACAGTCAAATGGGGAGAATAGTATGTATCTGCCTCCTGGGCTGGAGCAACTAAAGGACCCAATACTTCGAAAGCATGTAGGACGGTGCCTGGCACTTCGGCAATGGTGTATCATGTTATTGCATATGTGAAGGGAAGCCCAAGGAGAACTTGGATGGAGATTGCAAGAGAGAAACCCAAGTCTTGAGCCATGAAATGCTTCTGGCCCGTCAATCACCTTGCCAGGCTCACTGAAAACTAATGCCTTCCAGTGTCGTGCAAGTGCCCTGGGCAGGTCTCCCACTGAGATGGGTGTAGAAACGCCAGGCTTCCAAGCCAGAAAGCCTGCCTTACTTTTTTCTCCCACTCCCAAATAAAATGACCTCCAAGGGAGACTCTCCTTCCACCTCCTCCCACTTCAAGGATTAACAGTGACAGGCAGAGGAGAAGCCACTGCTCTGGGTCACAGAGCTAAGTGGTGAGAGATTAAGCCTGAATCAGAATCAACTTGATGGCAATGCATCTCACCCCAGAGGGTGCCTTTGTATGCCAGCATCCCAGGGAAGTTCTGCTGTAACAATGACTCTCACAAAAGTGTACCTTAAAAGATCTGAGAGGAAGGCCTGCCAGATCATTCAAAAATACACTGAAAGTGCATGAAACACAACCACTTAGGCTAAAGGTTTAAAAGAAAAGATCAGTTACTGTCCAATGGATTCATACTCCTGGGCACACCTAGTTGTCAGAATAGAACCTTCCACACCGGCTTTGGTGGCCGAGTTTCCAGAAGCAGAACAAACAAAACAAACAAGCTCCATCCCATTGGGTGAATGCTGACTCATAATGACCTGACAGGACAGATTAAAAAAAAGAGATTTAACAGTTTTACTGGCATTTCATCCATATGTCATGCAATTCAATAATTTAGTCATCAAGAGGAGTTGTACAATCATTATCACAATCAATTCTAGAACATTTTCTTCTTCCTTATACCCGTTGTTATTCATGCAATTATTTTTTTCCAATTATGGCAAAAATATGCACAAAGCATTCTTCAACTCAACAAACCCTACTTGTATAATTCAGTGCCATTGATTTTATTCTTTGTGTTTTACAACCATTGTTGATATTCTGTCCAAATTATCCCACAACCATTAACACATACTCAATGTTCATAAGCAAAAACTCTTCCTCCTTTACCATGGTGACCACTGGTTGTTTGGTTTCTTTCTTTTTCAGTAGTTTTCTTGATATAATATTCACTTACCATATACTTTCATGAGACTTTGCAACTCTTTATGGGAATAGAAAGCCCCTTCTTTTTTTTGTCTTGTTTTTATTCACATTTTCTTCTTTTTTTAAAATCATTTTATTAGAGGCTCATACAACTCATCACAATCCATCCCTTCATTCGTTGTATGCAAAGCACCATTGTACATCTGCTACTATCATCATTCTCAAAAACATTTTCTCTTTAAGTCCTTGGCATCAGCTCCTCATTTTTTCCCTTCTCTGTCCGCTTCCCCGCAAAAGCTCCTCTCTCTCCTGTGGAGGGCCTGGTGGTTTTGAACGTCAGAGCTTGCAGTTAGCACCCATTGCAACCGCTATGCCATCCAAGCTCCTCACTGGGTCTTTATTCCAAGGCGCTTCTCCATGGACCTGCACATCCCGTCTTTGGGTTAGCAGCTGAGCCTTTTTGCCATTTAGACCTCTCTGGTGAGAGAGTGCCTCCCCCAGTTTGGAGACTCCAACCGATGGAACTCATCATCTTCACTGCCCCCTGGCAGGGTTGGAGGGGACAGGAGAACAGGAGGTAATCTATCAACTCCAGAAGAGAAACCAGGCACAAGACAAACAGGAGGCCTGGCCACAACCTGAGGCAAGTCAACTGCCAACAATAGCTTGGAGGTAACAGCAGGACGCTTCTCAAGTAGGAGCACAGGAATCAGATGTGTGAGGACTCCCGGCAGGCAGGAGGAAAGCAGCAGAATCACAAACAGCGGGGGAGTGGGAGTCTCAAGCAGGGCTGCAGCTACTGCAGCCAAAGACACTACCAGGACCCAGCGGCCTTTCTGAGGGCCCCAATGAGAGGTACAGGGCTTGGGAGGCAGAACGCTGGTCTAGGGCTTGGGAGACCTAGCTCCAGTCCTGTCTGTGTGGCCTGCTCCCCTTCCCCAGAGCCTCTGTGAGCCCATGAAACGGGAAGCTGGGAGGTAGATGGCTTGGTGAGTGGAAGCCTGAAGGTCCCTAAACTGGTGAAGAGACTGACAGTCCTCTAAGAGTGAGGAGCCATCTAGACTTGAGTAGAAGCTGCAGTTTTACAGAATAGTCATAAGTGTTTGTTCTTAAAAGGGTAGAGGGCTGAGCTCCGGTGGCGTCGTGGTTGTATGCAGGACTGCAGCCCCCTGGGTTTGTGGTTCAAATCCAGGAATAATACTGGGCCTCCTACTCCCACCAGAGGGCAGTGATGCACCCCCCCCCCCAAAAAAAAAAGGTAAAGAGATCTACTATGTCCACTCTTCTATATATTGGAAGGGGTGACCTCCCTCTGGGGACATCACTTTTGCTGTGTGTCAAAGATGATCTCAGTCCTGAAATTTTATGTTGTTAAATGAGCCTCACTTGAATAAATAAATAAATATCCCAAAGAGTTCTCATTAAGTAGATTCTGGTACAGGGCAACTCAGTGCATTTCTGGATACAACTGTGCTCCTTAGAGTTTGTCTATTTTGATGTTTAATTGTGAATTTAGTTTATAACTCAGACCACCAACTTGGGATCCAACCGTTCAAACCACGCATCACTCCTGGTCCCCTCCCCCCATATTCCCTCTCTCTTCTTCCTTGTGGCCTCCTGCCTCCCTTCCACCTACATCGACACCTGTCAGCCCTCAGCTTCCACCTCCTTGCTTTCTTCTCCTTGGTAACCTCTAGGTCTGCTCCCTTTGGTAGGCAAGTCTTTGTCTTGGTTATCCTAAAAGCAGTGGTCTCATACAGTATTTGCCCTTCTGTGGTTAACCAACTTCACTCAGCATAATGATCGCTAGGTCCATCCCCCTGGCCGATTTCATCACTGCTCTTAGCGATGCAAAGTATTCCCTTTTGTGGACGCACAAACATTTCTTTATCCATTGTCTACTGAAGGACATTTGGCCTCGTTCCAGCTTCTTGCTATTGAGACAGTGGTCAGGTAAACACGGGAGTGCATCTGTCTGTTTGTGTTACAGCTCTTACTTCTTTAGGGTATAGACCCAGTAGAGGGATTTCTACTCCTCTTGTCTGAGGTAGTGCCGTGTAGCTTTCCACAGTCACTGCACGTATTTACAGAGCCAGCAGGCAGTGCATGAGGGGTGTCCTCCCCAGCATTTGTTGTTCTCTTTTACTTTTTAACTGGGCTGCCATTGCTGGGATAGGATGATAGCGAATAGCTCCTTGTTGCCTTTCATTTGCATCTTGAGCACGCAAATGATCATGAGAATTTTTCGTGTTTGTAAGCCACTTGAATGCCGTTTTTGTGAACTGTCTGTTCATGTCCTTTGCTCACATTGCATAGGGTGAATAACTCTTTCAGGGAGTAGAAAGACTCAGCTTTCTCCTTTGCAGAGGCTGGTGGTTTGGAACTACAGTTCTTGTGGTTAGCAGCCCAGCTCACAATAAGGTCTCCCGGTGGTATAGTGGTTATGTGTTAGACTTCAGCCCAGAGGTCAGCAGACTGAGAGAGGTCAGCCTCCCTACGAATATAGACATGTCTAGGAAGGGGACTTTACAGCATCCTTTGATAATGATTAAATTAACAACAGCTGCATAAAATTAGATTATTATAAAATTGAGTATTGGGAGAGATTCGGAGAAAAACAACTATCTTGGGGGATGGAACTGATTCTGATGATGTTTGTGCAACTCTTTTTAAAAGCGATTTAACGGGCCGAGCCCTGGTGGCATAAGTGGTTGAGTACGGAACTGCAGCCCGCAGGCTTGGCGGTTCAAATCCAGTGGCAGCTCTCAGGAGCGACACCGGGTAGTGCCCACAACCACCAGAGGCAGTGATGCCCACAAACACACACACACACACACACACACACACACACAAAGCGACTTAACTATGGAAGTGTATGACATATGAGTATTATATCAAGAAAACTTCTAAGAAAAAAAGAAACTAAACTTGACCTATGTGGGGGTACCCGGCCCCTCACAACTGATCATGGGCTCAGTAAGTGCAATTGTAAGGTTAAGATACATAAACATTATAGTGAAGTCATAGAGAATAGGAGCGATAGTAGAGAAGGTAAAATGAAGGAGTCAGACACAGTTCATGGTAGCATGCTCACCTCCTGGATGGCCATGATCCCAACAGCCAGGTCTGAGCACAGCACAGGCAGAGAGGTCGGGAGGGTCTCTATTTCGGGCCAACGTGCAAGGTCAAGGCCATTTATACTTAGGGGCTATTTAGGGGTGTGATCAGAGGTAATTGAACATGTCAGTTATGTATAATAAGCATAAATATGACAGGAAGGAGATGAGCTAGGGGTGTACACTTAATAGGAAGGAGGAGAGGCTAGAGAGATAGATGTGACAAGATGGGTGGAACCTAGACTCAGTTTGGCAGCCTAACCTTGCTCACCCTTGTGTGGCCTTGACCTTCCTGGGGTCTCCATCAGGGAAACAATCTACTGTCTTTATCAGAAGGGAGTGGGCCTTACTTGGGGTGGGACAGACTATTAGTCTGATTGCTCTCGATGACTGACAACCCTTAGGGAGAGTAACCTCTGACCTGCTTTCGTTGAACTCCAAGTGTGTAGTCGTTTTCCATATGTAGCCAGCAGTTAGGTTTGGCATATATTTTGGGGAGACAACTTGGGAGCAATCCCACAGACTTATGGCTACTTACGGGGGAGGGAGAAAGAGTCTGCTTAGGGGGCAGACTCTTTCTCGAGGGATATCAATAATGGTTGTACAACACAAAGAGTATCAATGGCACTGAATTACACATGTAGAATTTGTTGAATTGAAGCTATTTTTTTGTTTTGCTTAGAACCATTTATGAAGTGATCTTAGCAGCTGCAGCTGCTTCACGTCGGCCGAGTGCCAAACATCCACACGCTTCCAATCCCGCTTGTCCGGTGCACAAGAATTGAAGAACTTTTCGTTGTGTATAATTTTGCCACAAGTGAAAAAAGTTACATGAATAACAAAAAAGACTAATTTTACTGTACCAAGGATAGAACAAGTTGATATATATTCTTGAAGGCAACCTGAACACAGAATAAGGGTTATAAAAATGATCATACCTGCCCGGTTATCAAAGCTATAACATCTGGGGTCTTACAAAGGCTTGAAGGTAAACAAGTGGCCATCTAGCTCAGAAGCAACAAAACCCATATAGAAGAAGCACTCCAGCCTGTGTGATCACGAGGTGTTGGTCGAGGTGTCGAACGGATCAGGTATCAGGCATCAAAGAACTAAAAATTACATCATTATAAATGAGGGGGAGTACAGATTGGGGACCCAAATCTCATCTGTAGATAAAGCGACATCCCCTTACAGCATGATCTCAGGGAGGAGATGAGCCAGTCAGGGTTTAGTGTAGCAACAATGAAACATACAACTTTCCTCTAGCTCTCCAAGGCTTCACTCTCTACCCCCGCCCCGACTATTATGATCCCAATTTTACCTTACAAATCTGGTTAGACCAGATCAGAGGATGTACACTGGTATAGATAGCAACCAGAGACATGGGGAATCCAAGACAGATGATCCCCTCAGGACCAGTGGTGAGAGTGGCGGATACCGGGAGGGTGGACGGAAGGAGGGGTGGGAAGAGGCAACTGATTATAAAGTTCTACATATAACCCCCTCCCTGGGGTATGGACAACAGGGATGTAGGTAAAGGGAGACACCGAACAGTGTATGATATGATAAAAATAAAAAAAAATTATACATTATCAAGGGTTCATGAGGGAGGGGAGAGTGGGTAGGGAAGGGGAAAGATGAGCTAATACCAAGGGTTTAAGTAGAAAGCAGATGGGAAGGAAGGGAAGGGAAGATACCGTGATCATGAAGGTGGTTTCCCCAGGGCGAGGCTTGTCCATTGCACTCCGGATGTGCTGACCCCTGTGATTTCCCCAAATGTGGGCAACTCGACTGCATAATTTGTGGTAGTGGGGGACTGCGTTCACGTTCTCCCCTGAAAAAGAAAAAAAAATGTAAAAGTAGAAATCAAATGTTTTGAGACTGGCAACAAATGTACAAACATGCTTTGTATACAATGTAGGGATTGTGATAAGAGTTGTATGTAGCCCCCAATAAAATGAGCCCCCATTAAAAAAAAATGACCACACCCTTTGGCATAGTAACATTTTTAGACACTTGTTTTAAGAGAATAATTTTAAACAAAAGTTACTCTCTCAGAAATTATGACAATTTATTTGGAGCAACTCCAAACTTGACACACCCTAAATAAACCACTGACTGGAAAAGGCAAAGTCTGCTGCCCTGCCTTGAACTTGTCACCATCAGATCACTCTCCATTGTTGGTCACCCACATATCACAGAGTAGAACTACTCCATCGGATTTTTTTTTCTTCATGTCTGTAAAAGAATCTATCCCTGCGGCTCAGCAGAGAGGAACAGGGTCCATGAGTTACAGTGTCTCTGTACCAGCTATTTGAGCCAGTGCCTGCCATGGGTAAGGCAGGCACTGAATTTGACACCGCTGCAGTCAATTGGATTTTTAAAAATTTATCATATCTTTTTTTGTGTGTGTGTGTGGGCATCACTGCCTCTGGTGGTCATGGGCGCTACCCAGTGCCACTCCTGAGAGCCGCGCTGGATTTGAACCGCCAAGCCCGCGGGCCGCAGTCCTGCACTCAACCACTTACGCCACCGGGGTTCAGCCCCTATTTATATCTTTTTAATTTACTTATTTTATGACTTTTATTGGGGGCTCTTACATCTCTTATCACATTCCATACATTCATCCAGTGTGGCAAGCACATTTGCAAACATGCCACCATCATTTTCAAAGCATTCTCTTCCCGCTTGAGCCTCTGATATCGACTCCCCATTCCTCCCTCTTCGTCCCCCCCCCCCATCTCCCCTCACAAACTCTTGATGAGTTATCAGTTATTATTTGCATATTTTACATCATTCTCCATCGCTCCTCACCCTCTTTTCCATTATTCGTCCCCCTGGGAGGGGGCTATAGATTGATCCTTACCCTTGGGTTTTCTTGCTGTAATCTGGTGCCCTGGGAGTAGCCACACATTGGGCTGCAATCCTCAAGGTTGGCAGTTCAAAACCACCACCCACTCTGAGGGAAAAAAAACCCTGGGCTTTGTGTTTCCAAAAAGAGTTAGAGTCTGTGAAACTCACAGGGGTTCGATGGCAGTGAGCGACTGAGTGAGTCTCTGTGGAAGGAGTCCGATGATGCTGTGGGTTAAAAGTTAGGCTGCAAACTCAAGGTTGGAGGTTCAAAACCACCAGCTACCCTAGCTGATGGTGCTTATACAGGCTCACAGTTGCAGAAGCCCTGTATAAGGCCACTATGAGTCAGAATCTACTCGACGCCAGCGTGCTTGGTTTGGGTTTAACCTTTATGGGAGTAGATCACCAACCCTTTCCTCCACCACACTTCTGGGTGGGTTTGAACCGTCAACTTTTAGGTTAGCAGTTGAGCATATGCTGTTTTTGCCACCCAGGGATCTGATTATTTTTGTATTGGGTAGAGAGCTTTGTCATTTTATTTTTTGTTACTTTACTGAGTACAGAGAGTTTCTCTAAGTCTCCCGATGTCAATGATAAATTTCATGAGAATCACCCCTATCATAGAGTGACAACACTATTAACCCAGCTTTTAAATAGCAAATAGAGTAAAATATAGACAGGCATATGGTACATAAGCCTATGGTATTAGGGAAGGGCAGACTTGTGGACAGTAAAATTGGGAAAGAGTTCAGAAGAATGTTTTAGCTGGAGAAGACAGGGAGGGGGGCTGATGAATAAGAGGAAGGTAGATGGAATGCCATTTGGAAGGAAAGGAAGTACCCAGATGAGAAAATTGTAAAAAAATAAATAAATAAAATAAAAAGAAGAAAATTGTGAAAATAAGCTTATGCCAAGGACTAAAGTAGAAAGAAAATGTTGGGCTGAGCCCTGGTAGTGTGGTGGTTGTGTGCAGAACTGCAGCCCACACGGTTGGTGGTTCAAATCCAGCAGCAGCTCTCCAGCAGCAGCTCTCCAGCAGCTCTCCTACTCCCCCCACTAGGCAGCAGTGATGCCCACAAAAAAAAAGAAAGAAAATGTTTTGAAAATGATGATGGCAACTATTTACAAAAGTGCTGGACACAATGAATGGATGGTTGTGATAATAGCTGTAAGAAGCCCCAATAAAATGGTTTTAAAACAGAAGAAAGTTGTGTATTTTTCTGCCACATTATTTTAAGTCTTTCACTTATTATCGTTGTTCATTGCCATCCAGTCAATCCGGACTCCTGGGCCCCGTTGGTGCAGACTGAGTGCTCTCAAGGCTGAAACCCTTTCAGATGCCACTGCCCAGCCTGTCTCTAAAGGCAGCCCCACCCTTTCATCCTTTGAAGGAGTGGTCAAGTGCTTAATTGCTTGTGCCATCCAGGGGCTCCAAACCATTCTAGAGGAAAGGGACAAGCTCCCCTGAGGTTTCTCAGGATGCTGACTGGAAGACTGCAGGATGAGTCATCAAAGAGAAGGGGGTGGTTTTGGAAACCTAAATGCTGAAGGGATTGCTCTCTGCTCTTCAAATGAGAGGGGCACCAGAGGCATCCGGTGTGGTGGAAGCTGGTGAGCAGATGAGCCTTTCAAAGGGGTCAGGGTTCTGAACAGGAAATGGCTAAGCCCTTCTTTCTTATTATCAGAGGAAAAAGAGGTCGTGAAGAGGGACTCTAGGAAAATGGTGCTCAAGATAGAGACCAAATACCTCTGACCACCTGTGAAAGAGCAGCTCAGAAAATAAAAGTAAAGATCAAGGGAATTAGATGAATTCGTGAGTGGAGGGGCACTTTTCTAGCCGAAAGAGGCTTGCCTGAAGACTACTCTGAAAAGGCGTAGAACAAATTTGTGTTGTTTTAGGTAAAAGAAAAAAAAAAGAAAAGAAAAATTCAAGGTAGAAAAAATAGCTAGTTGTTCTTTATAATTCTCTCTCTCTCTCTCTCTCTCTGAAGCTCTGGTTCTCTCTTCCCCACCTACCCAGATGGACTCTTCGTGAGGCTATTAACCACTCCCCGGGAGAAAGATGAGGCTGTCTGCTCCCATAAAGACCTACAGCCCCGGAAATCCATACAGGCCATTCTTCTCTGTCCTCTGGGGTCACTCACTGGAAGCCACAATTAAATCGATCATTTTGGTAAAAATTGATGAAATAATCTAAAACAAGAAATCAGCCATGACTGGCTCAGTGATTCATAATCTGTATCCTTTAAGTCACATGCAGATTCCCTTAAAAACAGTATCTCTCTCTGAGCATGCAAGACAAAAGAAGTAAGGGACAGAGCCCTGGAGAAGTTTAGAAACGAGAAATAGGACAGTAGGGCCACAGTATACAAGCCAAGCTTTCTCAGCATGCAGTAACCTTTTCAAAAGGAATATTGCATCTTTCTTGCCTACGCATAGCTTTTGGCTTCATGAAGCCTGCTCTAGGCGAGCTACATGCCTGTACTTACACGTACTTACATGTTTCCTTAATGTTTGGCTCTCCAGAGCCAAGAATCAGCTTTTACCTCGTGCCTCAGGGGGATCGAGTTTCAATTGATGCTGTTTGAACCTTGTGTGTTGCCCCGCATGCCTCATTAAGACGAACCCTTTCCACTTGATTTTTCTTTTTTGCTACCACTGACGCTAGGGTTGTTTTTTTCCTCTTGTATTATGAAACATAACCTGAGCATCAAGCCCAAATGTGTGAAGGGTTAGTGCAAACACAGGGAGTCTGGTTGACCAGAGACATCAGTTTATCTGTATGATGAAAGTATCTTTTCATTTTTAATGATCTTAATTTAGTGTTTATCCTGGGGCTGGGTTTTGTGCTGCCTTTACACACACACACACACACACACACACACACACACCCTAGATCTTTTTGGGCACCTTTCCAGCTGTGCATTTAGCAAGACTTCCTGCTAATGGGGAGACAGACAGAATTACAGCTCCAAACATTCTCCTGCCACTGATCCAGAGTATGTGTTATCATATCGCACACTGTAAATTGATTCCAAATCCCTGCCAACGTGGCGCAGCCTGTGTACCCAAAGCCGCCAGCCCTGGGCTTCACAAATGTACAAAAGAGAGGCCCCATGCTTCCTGCTCCGATTCAGGGTAAGCACAGGCCTGGTGCTAGACATTGGTGTGTGTGTGTGTGTGTGTGTGTGTGTGTGTGTTTAATCCTAAGAGTTTGGTTTATCTGGAGACATGGAATAACCTACACAAACTCTATATTATGGTGATGACAGAGTTTATCCTGAAGATCCTCAGACACTCAATTGTGACTGTCACTTCCAATCTCTTGGTGGAAGGTGATTATCGGGAAATGGGGCACGACAGAGGGGAGCTCACAGTTCAGATAATAAAGTGTCTCTCCTCCAACTGAGGAGAGATATAAACAGTCTGACAGTGATGGCCTCATGGGAGGAAAAGTCAAGGATTTCAAGTGCTATATAAATGATTGCAAAATCCCTTCTTTTATTCTGGAAATGGGTGCCCAGCACTGATGACAATGCCAGAATAAATGCCTCTTTTCAGTTCTGTGCTATTTCATATTGGCAAACTGATATGACTGTCAAGTCACACCTTACTTGATGTAGATGAGCAAAGACACATGACTACACTTTGTTTTAGTGCCTTTTGAACACTAAAGATGAGGAGCAGAGGGCTGAGCCCCGGTGGCGTAGTGGTTGTGTGCAGGACTGTGGCCCACTGGGATGGAGGTTCAATTCCAGCAGTGGGGCTGGGCCTCCTACTCCCACCACCGGAGAGCAGTGATGCCAAAAAAAAAAAAAAAAAGAAGAAGAAGAAAGAGGAGCAGGGGGAAGAGACAGAATTTTACAAGACCAACATCTTCTCAACAACATAAGCATATATGGACCTTGCCAGACACACTATAGGAATCAAATCACTACAGTGAGAAGAGGTGATGGAGAAGTGCAATATCAGCAGTCAAATGAACACCAGGGGTCAGCTGTGGGACAGAGCTCGATTGTTCACATGCCATTTCAAGTTGAGGCAGAAGGAAATTAAAACAAGTGCATGAATCTTAAGTATTCCACCTGATTTTAGAAACCATTCCAAGAATAGATTTGACACAAAGACCAGATGAGTTGAAAATCATACATATAGGAAGCAAGAGGTCATTAAAAACCAGGAAGGAAACGGAAAACTAAATGGCGGTCAGAAGAGGCTCTGAAAGTTGCCCTTGAGTGTGGGTAGAGAAGTTAAAGCAAATGAGATTTGGAGTGATGTGGTAAAAGAACTAAATAGAAAATGTCAAAGGAAGCTCCGGAAGACAAAGCGTCGTAATGAAATGTGCAGAAATCAGGAATTAACAACTTCAAAGGTGAGAACACACTTAGCATTGCTCAAACTGAAATACATTTTCTTTTTTTTTTAGGCATCACTGCCCTGGTGGTGGGTAGGAGGCCAGCCTTTGCTCCTGGGAGCCGGAATCGAACCTCCATCCCAGTGGGCCGCAGTCCCGCGCACAACCACTACGCCACCGGGGCTCAGCCCTGAAATACATTAAGAAAAATTAAAGTCCCATAAAAATCATGAGGTCAAAATACTGAAAGATGCCACAAGCATCAAAAGAAGATGGAAAGAGTACACAGTGTGACTGTACCAAAAAGAATTGGTTGACATTCAACCATTCTAGAGTAGTATATGACCAAGAACCATTCCTAAGGAAGAAAGAAGTCCAAGCTATATCGAAAGCATTGGTAAAAGACAATGTTCCAGGAATTGACAAAACACCAATTATAATATCTCAACAAATTGATGCAGTGCTGGAAGCTTTCATTAGTCTGCCAACAATTTGGAAGGAAGCTATATTTGTGCCCATGCCAAAGAAAGACAACAGAATTCAGAAAGTGTCAAACTATATCATGTATATCGTCATAAAAATTTAGCAAGTAAAATTTTGCTAAGCTTAAGAACGACTGCAGCAGTGTCTCAAAAGGAAGCTGTCAGAAATTCAAACTGGATTCAGAAGAGGGTATGGAGCAAAGGATATCATTGCTGGTGTCAGATAGGTCTTGGCTCAAAGCAGAGACTACCAGAAAGATGTTTGTTTACTTGTGCCTTATTGACTGTGTAAAGAAACTTGACTGTGTGGATCATAATTACTGGAAATGATGGGTAAAATGCTGAAGAATGGGAATTCCGGGAAATTTGAGTTTTCTCAGGTGATACCTGTGCATAAACCAAAAGACAGTCATTACAGACTGGAGAAACCGCAGGGTTTTGATTCAGAAAAAAATGTGTCAGGATTGTATCTGTTCACCAAATTTGTTTAATCTACTAAGCAATTAATTCAAAAGCTGGATTACCTGAAGAAGAATGTGGTGTGGAGATTGGAGGAGCACTCATACACACCCTTTGCTGAGAAGATCTTGCCTGCAGAAAATGAACAAGAACTGAAGTATTTATGGATGAAGATCAAAGAATGTTTCATGTGGATTGTACCTCAATATAAACACATCCTCACAACAAGACCAATAAACAACATCATGATAAATAGGAAATGACTGACATTGTCAAGAATTTAATTTTACTGGGATTCACAATCGCTGTTCCTGGAGGAAGCTGTCAAGAAATCAAATGATGTATTTCAGTGGGCCAATCTGGTGCAAAAGATCTCTTGAGGGGCTGAGCCCTGGTGGTGTAGTGGTTGTGCGTGGGACTGCGGCCCACTGGGATGGCGGTTCAATTCCAGCTCCACAGGAGCAAAGGCTGGGCCTCCTACTCCCATCACCAGAGAGCAGTGATGCCAGAAAACAAAAACAAAAAAAGGATCTCTTGAAAGTGCTAAGGAGCAAGTATATCACTTTGAGGAGTAGAGTGCACCCGACCCAAGTCATGTCTCTTAATTGGCTTTTATGTATGTGCAAGCTAGAGAGTGAATAAGAAAGACCAGAAGCTAATTGATGCCTTTGAATTATGGTGTTGTTGAAAATATTGACTATACAATGGGATTCCAGTGAATAAACAAATGTTTCGAAAGAATGTACAGTCAGAATATGCTTCTTAGAAATGAGAATGATGGGACTTAGTCTCATGTACTCTGTACTTATTATCAGGAGGGACCCGTCACTGAAGACAAACATCATGCTTGGTAAAGGAGATGGTCATTGAAGATGAAGACCTCAGGTTGAGGCCCGGTAGCGTAATGGTTGAGTGCGGGACTGCGGCCCACTGGCTTGGCAGTTCAAATCCAGCAGCAGCTCTCCAGGAGCAAGGCTGGGTAGCTTCCACGACCACCGGAGGGCAGTGATGCCCCCCCCCCCCCAAAAAAAGTAGCCAACAAGCGTTCCTGACAGAGCGAGCAGATGTGGGATGTGATCAAACAAAAGGAGTCAAGGATGACACTAAAGTTTTGACCAGAGCAACTGGAAGTGTGCTGTTGTCATTGGTGAGGTGGTGATGATAAAATGAGACAGCTAACTCATCCATGGGAGAACACTCATTTAAAGTCTGAGTAACCGTGGAGGGAAAAAAAAAATCAAATAAAGTCTTAGTAACCATTCGTAGGGCTGCTGAGTTGGAGATGACTCGATGGTAGGGTGTCCTTGCCCACTCTGTCCCTACAATTTGTACACCAGCGTCTTCTTTTGTGCTCACACCATTCTCTCCTTGTCCACTGTCCCCCTTCACGCTGTTCATCAGAAACTTTTTTTTTTGGGTCAGGCACTTCAGGAATCCTCCCCTGAGTACATCCTCAACAAAAATCCTTTTCCTGGGCTGAACCCTGGTGGCGTAAGTGGTTGAGTGCAGGACGGCGGCCCGAGAGTTTGGCGGTTCGAACCCAGCAGTGGCTCTCAGGAGCGGCACTGGGTAGCGTCCACGACCACCAGAGGCAGTGATGTCCAAAAAAAAAAAAAGGAAAATCCTTTTCCTATTATCTTTGATGTGCTATCTATGATGATTTATTCTGGTCCGATGATACTATTCGGGGGAGCCTTGTGGAGTTTGGTCCCAGCCTTAGTTATCTTTCACTGTCATCAAGTCATTTCCAACCCAGAGGGACCCTGTCGGCAGAGTGGAACAGCCCCTGTGGGGTTCCGAGGCTGTAATTCTTCATGGGAGGAGAAAGCGGCATCCTTTTCCCATGCAGAGCTACTGGCAGTTTCAAACTTTGCAGTTAGCAGCCCAACTCATAATGCACTAGGGCCGTTATAACAAAGATACCTCGAGCAGATGGTTTTTTACAAACAGAAATGAGTTAGGAGGCTGGAAGCCCAAATTTATGGCACCAACTCAAGGAAAAGGTTTTCTCTCTCTCTGGGGGAAGATTCTTGTCTCCTTTCAACATCAGTGGGCTTGGTGTTCCTTGGAGATCTCTGAGGGTCTTGGCATTAATCTCCCCTTGGGTCTAGGGCACAGGGACCCTGGGTTCAAGAGACACTCTACCCCTGACTCTACTTTCTTAGTGGCAACCAGGTCTCTCTGCTGTGTTCTCACTTTTCTGCATCACAATACAACCCAGTCCCAGTATAAATGCCTCTAATCCTGTTTCAGTAACATGAAAAGAGTTTGGATTTATTAAGATCATTACGGTAGATTTCAAAATGGAGAACATTGTATACCATTGAGACTCAGTTTTGCTAAATCGACTTCAATGTAGCAGGGATACAATTTAATCCCTAGTAGTTCTCTAATATTAATCTTCTCTCTTCGTTGATATTGAGTGGATGGCGATTCATAGCAATGCTCTAGGAGAGGGTAAATTTCTACTCCTTATGGGAGTAGAAAATCCTTTCTCCAAAAGAGAGGTTGGTGATTTTGAACTACCGACCCTGTGGTTAGCAGCCCATCCCATAACCACTATGCCACCAAGGATCCTTAATACTAATCTAGTTTCCCTTTAATCCAGTGGGTTCCTTAAGTTCTTACATTTTTCAGAGGATCTTTGGTGACACTGTAGGGTAAGCATTGGGCTTCTATCCAAAGTCAGGTTCAAACCCACCGGCAGCACTGAGGGAGAATTCTCATCTAGGGTCACTCTGAGTTAGAATAGACTTGAAGTAGTGGTTTGGTTTGTGTCTGAATTCTTCAACTCTTGAAGTCTTTTCCTCATCCTCTCCATCTAGAGTCGGCTAAAAAAGGACGACACCTTTTATGACTTTCTATTCCCACAAAGAGTTGTAGTCTTGACAACCCATAAGGACAGTTCGACACTGTCCCGTCGGTTCACCACGAGTCAGAATTGACTTGGCGGCCGTGATTTTGGGCTTGGAAGGAGCCCTGCTGTGCAATGGGCTAGACAGCGAGCTGCTAACCTCAGGGTTCGCATTTCAAACCCATCAGCTTCCTCTGAGGGCGAAGGACGACACAGTCTGCCCCTGTAACATTTACAGTCTTTTTTTGTTTTTGTTTTTTTGTTTTTTGGGCATCACTGCTCTCTGGTGGTGGGAGCAGGAGGCCCAGCCCCACTGCTGGAATTGAACCTCCGTCCCAGTGGGCCGCAGTCCCGCGCACAACCACTATGTCATCGGGGCTCAGTCCCCACAGATGAAAATTTTAAGGAGCAGAACATCTCAGTGAAAAGTGATGAAACAAAATGGGCAGACAGAGTGAGACTGGTAACTCAATGTAAAGTTTGTAACCAAGGTCCCTGGACTGTGCATGCAGAAATTCTTAAAGGGATGTATGTTCACTGTAAAAAAAAGAAAGGACTACTATATCCTGAGTTACCACAAATTTCACTGCTGCTGGGCCAAGACCCGTGTGAAGCCTTCCCTCATGCATCTTGTCTGGGGCTTCCCTTCTTGGACCCCCACCAGAGGCTGCCTGCTTAGATTGCTTGCCATCAGAATCTCTGAGCATTTCAAGAAAGCTAACAAAATAGGAATTAAGCTGCTCCTTGGCACTCTGACTCAAGTTTTCCCTTTTATATTGGGCTGGCTCCTACCCCTAGCATTCATGGGTAGGCAGTGCAATGGCTGTTGAAAAACTCCTGATGCTGAATGCAGGAATATCCCAGGCCAGTGAGTTGGAAATCTTGTAGCCTTGTAAGTGTCTCAGTGCTGGCAGGGGTCTCTACGTGGTTCCTTCAACTCTTAAATTTTGAATGCCTTGGGGTAGCAAGAGTCTCCCACCTCCAAGGAGGTAGACAGGACTTCTCAGAATCCTCAGGAGAAGGCCATGCTCACACAGAGGCCTCATGGGCTGCTATCTGATTGACAGGCTAGACTGTCACCCTTTCACTCTGAATTTTCTAATTGACACCGGATTATATAACTGCCACAAACTGATTCTGCCAAAGTTCTTGTATTAGCCTAAAACTACACAGCAGTCGATCCTCACAGAAGAGTCCTTACCAGTGCTTCTGGAACTGAAGTTGTCAGCTCGCCCAGCATCAGAAGATAAAGAGTGTTCAGACTGAAGTGGGGGCAATGTAATGTGATTTTCACTTTTTAGGAACTGTTGTTGATTTTGAGATGTTTTTAAAAACAGTTTTATTGGCACATCAGTCACATATGCAATCAAATTGTTCAATCACATCAAGAAGAGTTGTTCAATCTAAAATCGATGGCGAGGAGGATGTAGGATGGCTGGTGGGGCTTCATCAAGGGCAATGTAGCCAAGAAGAATGACTGAAACCCGAATGAAGGCCAAACACGATAGTGGGACAAGAGAAAAATAAAAGAAAATAGAAGAAGGGCTGAGCCCCGGTGGCGTAGTGGTTGTGCGCGGGACTGTGGCCCACGGGGACGGAGGTTCAATTCCAGCAGTGGGGCTGGGCCTCCTACTCCCACCACCGGAGAGCAGTGATGCCCCCCCCCCCCGAAAAAAAAATAGAAGAAAAGATTAGAAGGCAAAGGACAATTATAGAGGTCTAAATATAGGCATGTACATATGTAAATGTACATGTTATATGTAACAATAAGGAAATAGATCTATGTACTTATATTTAGATGTTAAGTTTTAAGGTAGCAGACATTGGGCTTCTACTCAAATACTCCCGCAAGACAAGAACATTTTGTTCTAATAACACTGCATTCTATGATGCTCACCTTCCCTACATGATCACTGAAGACAAAATGGATGCATAAACAAACTGAAGACAAAATGGATGCATAAGCAAATGTGGTGAAGAAAGCTGATGGTATCCGGCTATCAAAAGATATAGCATCTGGGGCTGAGTCCCGGTGGCGTAAGTGGTTGAGTGCGGGACTGCGGCCGTGGGCTTGGCAGTTCAAATCCAGCAGCAGCTCTCAGGAGCAGTGCTGGGTAGCTCCCATAACCACCAGGAAGGCAGTGATGCCCCCCCCCAAAAGATAGAGCATGTGAGGTCTTAAAGACTTAAACAAAACAAGTGGCCATCTAGCTGAGAAGCAACCAACCCCACATGGTAGTCACACCAGCCTATGTGATCATGAGGTGTCGATGGGATCAAGTATCAAGCATCAAAGACCCAGAACAAAAAAATCATATCAATGTGAATGAGGGGAGTGCAGAGTGGAGACCTAAAGCCCATCTGTAGACAATTGGACATTCCCTTACAGAAGGGTGACAAGGAAGAGACAAGCCAGTCAGGGTGCAGCATAGCACTGATCAAACATACAACTTCCCTCTAGTTCTTTTTTCCCTCTTCCTCTAGTTCTTTAATGCTTCCTTGACCCCCACTACTATGACCCTAATTCTACCTGACAAATCCGGCTAGACTGAGCATGTACACTGGTATACATGGAAACACAGGGAATCCAGGACAGATAAACTCTTCAGGGCCAATAACGAGGCTAGAGATACCAGGAGGGGGAAGGGAAGGTGTGGGGAGAAAGGGGGAACCGATCACAATGATCTACTATAACCCCCTCCCAGGGGGATGGACAACAGAAAAGTAGGTAAAGCAGTCGATGAAGACATGAAAAAAACGATAAATTACTAATGGTCACATGAGGGGGGGAGCGGAAATATATACTGATACTATAAGCTCAAGTAGAAAGAAAATGTTTCGAAACTTATGATGACAACATATGTACAAATGTGCTTGACACAATTGATGGATTGTGATAAGGGTTGGATCAGCCCCCAGTAAAATGATTTTTAAAAAAGAAGAGGAGTTGTTCAATGATCACCACAAACAGTTCTAGGGCATTGCTATTAACTTTTTGGGGTACTCGGTGCTATTAGTTCCCCATTTCCTCCAATGTCCTCTGTTATACTTCCACAAAACCATTAATCCAATTACTCTCTCTATAGATTTCCTTCTCCTGGATTTCATATTCAGAAAAACATACCAAACAAAAAAGAGACAAAACATCAAGAAAGTAAAACAGAAAAGACTCCATCAAAAAGAAAGCAGAAAGGTACTATGAGCTAGAACGAATTGAAAAGAGGTCCAAAGAGAGAGTCCATGATGAGGTGTTAAACTTTAACCCAACTAAGCCTGCCATACCCTCTGCATTGCAGCAGGGCTAGTCACATCCTGGGCCTGTGATTGGAGGAGATTCACCAGAGGCTTCATCCATGGGTGGACCCTGAAAATGGATTTTGGACTTCCTTTGTCAGTTTTTAGATATTTTTCTAATGGGGAGTAGAATCCTGAACTTTGAAGAGAAGGGGTGGCGGTGTTTAATTCTCATAACTCCCTATTACTCTTTTTTTTTTGGGGGGGGGGGAGACATCACTGCTCTCCGGTGGTGGGAGTAGGAGGCCCAGCCCCACTGCTGGAATTGAACCTCCGTCCCAGTGGGCCGCAGTCCCGTGCACAACCACTACGCCACCGGGGCTCAGCCCTCCCTATTACTCTTTACACTCCATTCAGTTTCTATGGATTTCCACCCAATCACATGACTCCATACCCCAAACCCTGACATCTCTCTCAGGCTCCAAGCTGCTGACTGCATGCTCACAACTCTCCCTGGAAATATGTAGTCTCCTTACACTCAAAATATTCAAAACTGAGTCAATCATCTTTTCTTCCCCTTAGGTGCTATCCTTTTTATGTTTCCTGACTTGCAATCTTGCACAACATTCAATTTTTTTTTTCTTCCGCATCACTGCCCTGGTGGGAGTAGGAAGCCCAGCCTTGCTCCTGGAGAGCTGCTGCTGGATTTGAACAGCCAACCTGTGGGCCACAGTCCCGCACGCAACCACTGTGCCACTAGGGCTCAGCTTACAACATTCAAATTTAAGCTAAAAACTTAACTCTGCTGGGTTTACTTTGAGTCCTTCTTGTTTACCACCTGGAGATGGTTGGAATACCATGTTGCTGGTTCCGGTAATGTACAGCCTGATGTGGAAGGAGATTCGTGCTGCCCAGAATCAGATTCACCAGTGCACCAAACTCCCCCAAATTCATTGCCATCAGGTCCATTTCAACTGGCTAGGGCTCTACAGAGCAGAGAGAAGCTGCCCTTGTGGGTTTCTTTTTCCTTTTTTAATTTAAATCATTTTATTGGTGGCTCCTACAACGCTTATCACAATCCACACATACCTCCATTGTGTGAAGCACATTTGTGTATTTGTTGCCATCATCATCCTCCAAACACGTGATTTCTACTTGAACCCTTGGTATCCGCTTATTTCCCCCTCTCCCTGCCTGCCCCCTTTCTGCTATAAAGCAGCTGGTAGACTCCACTCGCGAGCCTGTGGTAGCAGCCCACCATGCCGCCAGAGCTCTTTAGCATAACCAAACTTCCCCCTGCCATCAAGCTCATCCTGGCTCACCGTCACCCTGAACGACAGAGGGGAATGGCCCCTCTGGGTTTCCAAGACTGCAACCGTTTATAAGACTAGACAGTCTCATCTTTCCCGCTTGCAGCAGTCAGTGGTTTCCAACTGTGGGCCCATCTCATGATGAGCAGTCCAGCTTTTAACAAATATGCTGGCCTGAGCCCCGGTGGCGTAGTGGCTGTGCGCAGGACTGCGGCCCACTGGGACGGAGGTTCAATTCCTGACTGGGCCTCCTACTCCCACTACCGGAGAGCAGTGATGCCAAAAAAAAAAAAAAAAAAAAAAAACCAAGTATGCCACCAGGCTTCCTTTCAGAGTCAGTCTGTCCTCCAGTTCATCCCATCAGTTAGATCCATTTACGTTAAGGAGATTGCCGTTAAGGGTGCAGCCTATCAACCATTCAAACTTAGAATACTAAACCTGTACTGACCACTCAATGAGTGTGAACCCACAAATATGCCAAGAAGGCAGTCGGATGATTTTCCAACTCTGAGGGCTGGAACAGTGACACAGAGTACCTTTCAAGAAGGAGCCATTTAGCATGGAGGAGAGTGTGTCTGTATTAGAGTACAGAGTCAGGGGGCATTCGGAGGACAGTGGACAATTAGGATCATGTCCATGATGGATTCCAGGCATGCAAGATGGAAGGATGGTTGCACGAGAACTTTTTCCCCCTCTCCTTCCTTTCTTTTTTTTTTTTTTTGTGGGGGGGCATCACTGCCCTCTGGTGGTCATGGGAGCTACTCTCCTTCCTTTCTTCCCCTCTCTTTTCTCTTTTCTGCTGTTATAACCTTCTTGACAAGTCATTTCTAAATAATTTTGTGTTGCTACAACTTGTGTAATTTGGCCAAATTCATACCCATTGATACTTTTATCTGCTCCTCTCCCTGACCTGTGTCCTCACCAGTCTTTCTTGCTCTAACATGTCTCATCTGGTTTTGCTTCTCCTTCCTGACTGCTGTGCTCACTGTGGGTGAAAAGCTCCCACTTCTAAAAGCTGCTCAGTCAGCGCCCCCTCCATGGAGTCAGGCACTAAGCCTTCACGGGGGAGCCGTGCTTCAGGCACGTTGCTAGCAGAGAGCGTGACCAGGAGACCATGACCAGGAGGTCACAGCATGAACCCTGTTACTAGGGGTTTGGGGAGCCGCTTCTCTACCCAACTGTCCTGAACAGACTGGCCAATATTTTTATGAGCAGAGAAGTAAAATCACACACACCCAGCCATGAGGGATGAAAGTGGGTCATAAGCCTGAAAATCAGGTCTGTCGTGGGAAGTACAGCTCACTGCCGTGCCCAA
This sequence comes from Nesogale talazaci, assembly GCA_004026705.1. Lineage (NCBI taxonomy): Eukaryota > Metazoa > Chordata > Mammalia > Afrosoricida > Tenrecidae > Nesogale > Nesogale talazaci. The sequence continues at coordinate 37,471 of PVJH01016437.1, forward strand.
CTGTTTTCGTGGTTGGAAACTCAGGAAGCGGTGTTGGTGTCTCTGTGGACTGCAGCTTGAAGAGGGGAGCCGACCTGCAGTGGTAGAAGGAACAGTGAGGCCAGGAGAGAGAAGCCACAGGGCAAGAGGGGGAGCCCAGAGGCCCCAGTGGAACCATCATTGTTTCTCACTAATGATTCTAATCCAGAAACGTATTTTAGTAAACCCTTGGTGAGTACAGCCGCATTTTATTTTTAGTACAGTTTACAGACCTGACGAGTTCATTTCAAAATTGAAGGGATATAAATAACCTGACCAGGTTTCAGAGAAGAGCTGCTGTGAGAACCACCATAACCAATGTGTGCGCAACGGTGTCTAGTAACAGACGGCAAACTGAAATCCCTGAGCTGAGGAAGAGAGAGAGGCTAACGTTAGGGCTGAACTCAGTAGCCGCTTTAGTAGAGAGATGTTTACAGAAAAGGAATGAACCAGTTAGGAAAAGACAGTTCATGAACAGCTTCATTTTAGGATCTCAGTACTTGAAAAGGAGCAACAGAATGACTCATAATTTTCTTCAAGCAAAGCTGAGCAACAGCAGATTCCTAAATAGTATCTGTTGGATGTGGCTTATCCCGAAAGCAGGAAGGAGCCTAAGTGCTCAGAGAGGTAGAGGAGTTTTAAATGAACCACTTTATATTTATGACCATGTTTTTGATAGCTGAACAATTTCACCATTAGGAAAATTCATATTGCCTCGTCTCTCAATATACTAAACCACCGACATCTTTCAAGACTACTCATCTCCTTAGTTTTCCTGCAAGAGAAATGGGCGCTTAGAAAGAGAAATTGAAGCTGCTTAGAAGGTAGTCAGGAAATGTGAATGTGGACGCAAAGCGACAGGAATTTGCTGGAAGCACAGTGTACCTTGCCTACCTCTATGTCAGTGGCGACTGGAGTGCAGTGTGTAAGTGAAGTTAGTAGTGAAATGAGACAGGGTTTTGAAACCAGGCAAAAGAGATCATGAGGAATGCCTTCAAATAATCATCTATGAATCCCAAGGACTTCTTTCTGCATTATCCCCAATTTTCTCCTTCTATGTCCTTTTCCTTCCACTCCCAAAGTTAGAGCTTCGTTCTCAGAGTAATTTCTAGACAATTAACTCGAATGTTCAAACTCACTGCCATCAAGGTGAGGCCAGCTCAGAGCGACCTTATAACGACAAGCATTGCTGCCCCGTGGGCTTCTGAGGCTATAAATCTTTACAGGAGGAGAAAGCCTCATCTTTTTCTTTCAGAGCAGCTAGTGCTTTTGAACTACTGCTTCACAATTAGCAGCCCAACATGTAACCATTACACCATCAGGGCTCCTTGGACAAAGTAACTAGCGAAATTAAATGTCAGGGGGCTATATGAGTATAGTTTCTTTTCCTTCAACTAGATCGAAGAGGTTGAAGAAACTCTGACTTTCTTGCTCTGCTTAAAGTCTCTTCATTATTTCTGGAAAATGAATCTAGAAATAATTTTAGATTGAAACAATGTGATGGGGCTGAGCCCCGGTGGCGTAGTGGTTGGGCGCGGGACTGCGGCCCACTGGGATGGAGGTTCAATTCCAGCAGTGGGGCTGGGTCTCCTACTCCCACCACCAGAGAGCAGTGATGCCCCCCAAAACAAACAAACAAACAAACAAACAAAAAGAAACAATGTGATGACTTTTAATGTCCAACATCTAAAAGAGAATAAATTATTTTTATCAAAAACTTAAACACACATACAAAAAAATAAAATACCTGAACACACACACACACACACACACACACACACACACAAGAGCTAAACCCACTATTGCTATTGTTACATGCTGGCAAGTGGGTCACTGATAGTGACCCTAGGTACAGCGGAACAAAACACTGCATGTACTTCATACATTCCAAATTCTGATTATGAATTGGTGTTTGCAGCAGTCATGCTCCATCAGCAAATGACACTCATGAGTGTCCCAGAGGTTTCATTCCATCTTCATCATCATGGTTGACTCTATTTTGAGAGGGCAACTCTTTATTTGGGTGCCTTCCGACATCTCCCCACACCATCCTTGACAAAATTCTGCTTCTTTTCAGTACCTGACAATGTTTCAGTACTGTCCATAAGGTTGCCCATGGCTGAATTGCTCAGAAGTGGACAGGCTATTCCTTCTTCAGCATCTGTTTTTAGTCTAGAAGCTCGGCTGAAACCTGTTCACTTTGAGTGACCCTGCTGGCATTTGAAACCACCAGAGACATAGCTTCCAGCAGGACAGCAGGACACAAGCCACCAGGGTAGGACAAACGACAGGCGGGTGGTAGAAACACTCCATTGCCCACTATTTCATTTCACTGGGCCTCTGAAATTCACTTCATGGGAATCATTTCAAATTCTGATTTGAGGGGGGGGGAGGGGGTGTAGTAAGTGAAATGGTCATGTTTTCTTATGCTCTTACTCTGCAGAGGGCCAGATGGATCAGGAGTTAATGATAAATCTGGGTGCTGAAGTGAAAGAGAGTGTGCTTTGCCATCTGCCATTTCACCAGACGCCCTGCAGCATTTTGGGGTCAGTTTTAGAGCTAAATTAGAAGCATTTTGTCTAACTGAAGGACACAGACTTTTAATATTAAGGCTAGAGCTGAGAGGACCAAGTTATTCACTTGTTTCAAATAACTTTATCTAAAGACCAGGACCCTACTCAACATTCAAGATAAGCATTTCCAAAATGTGGGACTAGGAAAAAAAGATTCTTTTTTTTTGTTTGTTTGTTTGTTTTTGGGCATCACTGCTCTCTGGTGGTGGGAGTAGGAGGCCCAGCCCCATTGCTGGAATTGAACCTCCATCCCAGTGTGCCGCAGTCCCGTGCACAACCACTACGCCACCGGGGCTCAGCCCGAAAAAAGATTCTTATATAAATATTTCTCCTTGAAAGAGAAGAGATATGAGTCCTATTAGTTTTGCTCGCACAGATTCTATCTAGAAAATTGTCTTAGGGGCTGAAGGTCAGGAGAAGTGGAGGGAGAGCACAAGTCACAGGACCGAGGACTAGCTAAGTGCTCAGCCTCATCTACTGTCTGTGTTAGGGTTCTCTGGAAAAGCAGCACCAGTACAACATAGATCTATACACAGAAAGATTTCTTTTAAGCGATTGACTCTGAGATTATGGGGTGTCACAGTCCAAAATCCACATCTTAGGCAGCAAGGTGGGTGCTTTTGCTGACAATTGCATCCCAAGATTGATAGTTGAAGTGACAGAAAGAGTTTTGCCAAAATAAGTCTGAAGCAAGCCACACCTTAAGGAAACTCTCCTTTCAATTGGTTGATTAACCAACATTAAATTACATTATGGAACTTAATTACACCATATCACATTACAGAATAGCACTCAGTCTAACATTTCCCCAAACTACTAGGAATTATACTTAAGACAAACTAGACATCGGATTTTTATTTGGTACACAGGGGATTAGGAAGAACACATCGCCACCAGGAAGAGGATCTTAAGCAATCCTACTTGGAAAGTCCAGCTCCCGCCTCCTTTCCAACCTAATATCTATTTAAATACTAAAATAAATATTCGTGGTTATTACCATTATACACACATACACATACACATACACACACACACATCCCCTCCTCCAAGAAGAATTCCCTTCAGAAGACAGCACTGAAGTTACATCTCAGGGAGAGGGACATGTCTGAACAGAGCACACAGGAGAAAATGAATAAAGCAAATGGAGGCCCACTAAGCCCTGAGGTCAATATTCCTGTTCATAGCTGCCAATATACAGAGAGGACCACAGAGCACGCCCCACCCTGAGACGCAATGTCCCATAGTGTTATGGGGGACACCACTGGAGACACTGTGTTGGAATTGTGCCCGATCTGACCCCATCACACCGAGGCCAGACACGAAGGGCGTGCAACAGAGCAGCAAGGGGAGCAGAGCAATGCAGCTCCCAGGGAGCACCAAATAGACTGTGAGGCCAGGGCGTGACCCCCCATCAGACTCGAGTGAAAAACACTCCTAAAGGTCAAAAAACAGACTATGAACTATTTATAGACCTTTCTCTCTGTTTTTGTCCTTGGTTTTTTTTCTATTACTGTTTTGCTTTTTTTTTTGGGGGGGGGGTGGGGTGGGGGGGCATCACTGCTCTCCGGCGGTGGGAGTAGGAGGCCCAGCCCCACTGCGGGAATTGAACCTCCGTCCCAGTGGGCCGCAGTCCCGCGCACAACCACTACGCCACCGGGGCTCAGCCCTGTTTTGCTTTCTTATGTGCTTTCATTGCCCTGTCTTGTTTTTGTGCATATTATTATCTCTGCATGTCTATCTCGATAAGATAGGCGGGGTAAACAATTTGGAAGAGGAAACAATGGTACCAACGGTTCCCAGGGGAACATGGGAGAGGGAGAGATGGGGAGGATGATGAAAGTGGGGGGTGGTCAACAAACCCAGGAATAAGGGAGCAACAGGTGATCTAAAATTGATGGTGAGGAAGTTGTAGGAGGCCTGGTAGGGACTGACCAAGGGCAGTGTAACCAAGAGGAAATACTAAAACTCCAATGAAGGCTGATAGTGGGACAAAATGAAAGTAAAAGGACATAGAAGAAAGAACTAGAAGGCAAAGGACATTTATAGAGGTCTAAATACAGGTATGTATATATGTAAATATATTTATATATGATAATGGAGAATAATCCATGAACATATATTCATAGGTTTAGCATTAAGGTAGCAGGTGAACATTGGGCCTCTACTCAAGTACTTCCTCAATGCAAGAACACTTTGTTCTAATAACCTGGAATTCCATGATGCTTACCTTCCTGACATGATCACTGAAGACAAAGCAGGTGCATAAACAAATGTGATGAAGAAAGCTGATGGTGCCTTGCTATCAAAATATATTACATCTGGGGTCTTAAAGATTTGAAGATAAACAAGCAGCCATCTAGCTGAGAAGCAACCAAGTTCACATGGAAGGAACACACAGCCTGTGTGATCGTGAGGTGTCAATAGATCAAGTATCAGGCATCAAAGACCCAGAACAAAAAAAAAAATCATATCATTGTGAACGAGGGACAGTGTGGAGTGTAGAACCAAAGCCCATCTATAGGCAATCAAACATCCCTTTACAGAAGGGACTCGGGGAGGAGACAAGACAAGGTGTAGTATAGCATCAATGAAACACACAACTTTCCTCTAGTTCTTTAATGCTTTTTTCAAACCCGTGCATGTACATGGGTACAGATTAGAGCTGGAAACACAGGGAATCCAGAACAGAGAAACCCCTCAGGACCAATGTTGAGAGTGGCCATGCCAGGAGGGTAGGGGAAAGGTTGGGGGAGAGAGGGGGAACTGATCCCAGTGATCAACCTTTAAGCCCCTCCAGGCGGCAGACAACAGAAAAGTGGGTGAAGAGATACATCAGCCAGTGCAAGGAAATAATAGTAATTTATAAATTGTCAAGGTTTCACGATGAAGGGAAGGGAGGGGAGAGAATGAGAAGCTGATACAAAGGACTCAAGCAGAAAGAAAATGTTTTGAGAAGGTTTGTGCCAACAAATGTACAAATGTGCTTGCCACACTGGATGGAGGGTGGATCGGAAGAAGAACTGTATGAGTCCCCAATAAAATGATTTCAAATATACATATTTATGGATATATAGCTTTACTTTTGTTTTGTTTTTCGAAAATAGAGAGGCTTTATTTTATGACTTTCCCCTTAAGAACTATAGGCTCTTATCTGGTGCCAGTTCAAATGTGGGCTGCTTTATGGATGTTGCAATCCGCTTATGGATGTGGTGGCAATCCGTGTCTTGTTCCCAAGACACAAGGTGAGGCTGGTAACTTTGGTTAGGTTTTTGTAGCTATCCTTTGAATTGCATCTGAGAATTTAGCCGGGGTCCTGTGGCTGGGAGGGCGCACCTGTGTGTGCAAGCTGCTTGCTGCAAGCGGAGAAGGGCCTGATTCAAGTTCATGATCAGCCCTGGGCAAAGGTTGATTAAACGCTTGATAAAATACTTACTTGAAACACTTGATTTAGATGTTGCTTTCCCACCCTCCTTCCTCTTTCATGAACACCGCACTAAAAAAATGACAGTTTGCCTCTTTGTTTTTTCTCCCTCCTCCTCTCTTTTTCAAGTATTAGCTTCAAAGCAAGATAGCTTCGTGCCTCTTCTAAATGGGAACGGGCAGCATTCCAGTCTGAGAACATCCCTCCTATCTTTCCCGCCTACAAAACACTCCCATAGAGGGGCGACATCTTGGGCAAAACCAGCGTCCAAGAAGCAAAGGATCCTTCCCTTCCACCATACCCCTAAGATGGTTGCTTCTCAGGGGTGGGGGGCAGGGGGATACTGTAGGGAAACAAGTCTGCAGGTCATACACAAAGTTCCTCTTTCCGTTTTTTGAAGTTTTCACTTCCCCTCTTATCAGAAATCCCCAGGTCACAGCGATGGTTTCTACTCTCCCTTCCCTGTCATTTCCCTTTCATTTCTTCCGGGACACTCCCCTGGGCTGGTCTCCATCTCCGGGTTACTATATTGCTTTCTGTTTCACGGTTTGAGTCCATCTCAGGAGTGTGTGTGTGTGTGTGTGTGTGTGTGTGTGTGTGCTGGGGAGGGAGGGCGGAGTCAGGAGGGGGTGCAAGCTGTTTCTATACCAAACACACCTCTCTGCTTTTATCAGTCGCCTCCCTGCTTGCAAAGTTCCCAGGGGCCCTGGGCTGGGCTGGGCTGGGCTGCTACCTCCGGGAACCTACCAGTCATTCTACAGGAGAAAGATGAGGCCTTCTCCCACCAAGAGTGTCAGCCTGAGGGACCCCCAGGGGTCTCGATAGGCTCCTTGGGGGTCCGAGGTGCTTCTGTGGCAACGAGTGAGCACCTTTCAGCTCGGCAGATGCTCAAAATGGAAACCAAGTTGACAGGAGTCTGATGTTTCGAGCCACCCTGAGAGTGTCTTTCCTGAGCACACAGGAAGTCCCCTGGTTCCCACGCACTGGTCACTAGGAAGTGTCGCAGTCAGGCTTCCCCTCTCACCCTTTCTCTGGAGCCATGTTTCTATTTCACCACAAGAGTCTTTCTTAAAGAAGAAAGAGCAATATCAAATAGACCTTTCAATCCCAGACTCTATCTGAGTTCCTGGGCAGGCTCCTGGCTGGCTGCACAGAACCCCAGCTGTGTCTTTTCATGTTAGCATGCTGGCGACGGGGCCCTTTGCTCACTGTGCACCCTCTCCCAGACCACGGGCAATTGCCAAAACAAGTTGAATGCAAACGAGAGTCTGCACTCTTCCCGAAGGGGAAAAAAGGCAGCTGACCTGGGGTAATAGCTAGCAAAGATTATGAAATACAACATTACTTTCTACCCAAACTTATTTTCCATCTCAAGTCCCATTGTTCTGCAGGGAGGGAAACTGAGCCTCAGCCCTTTGACAGATCTCCCCAAAGGAAGACTGACTGTTGCTTCACTGTGCCTCCTGTCCTGGTCACCAAGTGTAAACATTATTTCTCGATGAGTGCTTGCCAGCACTCCGCCGCTTCATAAACCCAACACTCTTCCCTCCCAAAGGCTTGGGGTCTGACACAGGATCAAGGACCTGGGTGTCTGGTCCTCTCTTCATAGATGTCGTCCATTGTAGACATGCTCACTTGGGCTCATCAGTTACGACTACTTGCCAAAGTCAGGGTATGCAAATCTTCTCCCCTGACCCTCTCTGCCTAGGCACACTTCATAGGCATTTCTCTTTAAGTCTTGCCTCCTTCTTTGCCGTGCCACTAAAACGTCAGGCTCAGATCCCTTCATCATGGTGACCTCATGTGTGGCCAAGTGCCACGGTGCTCCTTGAGTTGGTATTCTGGAAGCAGCTCATCAGCGCTTTCTTCTGAGGAAACTTCAGGCAGAACCAACACTCCATCCTTTCGGTTCACAACCTAGAAGGTATTAACCGTGTGTACCACCAGGAATTCCCCTCAACTCTAGTGTGGTTGTCAGGTGCCTTTGAGTTGGTGCTGCCTCAGAGAGGTGCTGTGTTCAGCAGAAGGAAACACTGCCCAATCCTGCTCCAACCACAAATCACTGTCATCTCCGAGCCTAATTTTTGTTTGTTTGTTTGTTTTGGGGGGGGGGCATCACTGCCCTCTGGTGGTGGGGAGTAGGAGGCCCAGCCTTTGCTCCTGTGGAGCCGCTGCTGGAATTGAACCTCCATCCCAGTGGGCCGCAGTCTCATGCACAACCACTACGCCACCGGGGCTCAGCCCCCGAGCCTAGTTTTGCCCCCACAGATCATTACGTCTTGTTGAAGGTTGTCCTTTCTTTTGCTGACCTCCTACTTTACAAAGCATCATGATCTGGCTTCAATTTCTAGCCCTCTACTATCGATGTACTACCACAACTATTTTTGAATGATCTTCAGTAAAGTTTTACTTGAATGTGATATTATGATTTTGTTAGATTATTTCTGTACCTTTCTTTGGAATGGGCACAAATTTGGACTTCGTCCAAATTGACTAGCTAGGTAGTTGTCTTCCAAATTTCTTTGCATAGGACAGTGGGAGTTTCTAGCATTGCATTCTGTAAGACAGAATAGAAGTGCCTCTGAGTTTCCAAAGCTGTTCTCTTTTTGCTTCTTAAAGGTTGGGAATGTTTTTCATGAAGACTTAAGTAGCACTGATTATATTTAAACTGTTACAGTTAACTGTAACTAATAATAGTTGAATTCCACAGTAAAAGTTATACATAAGACCATGAAATTTCTTAAGAGTTGACTTTAGGGCTGAGCCCGGGTGGCGTAGTGGTTGTGCGCGGGACTGTGGCCCACTGGGTTGGAGGTTCAATTCCAGCTCCCAGGAGCAAAGGTTGGGCCTCCTACTCCCACCACCTGAGGGCAGTGATGCCTAAATAATAAAAAAAAAGAGTTGACTTTAATACACTGGCTAATTTTCTAAACAGAGGAATCATCATTACAGATATATATATATATATATATATATATATATATATATATATATATCGAAGTTTGCATGAACTAGGAAGCACCATACATCTGAATAGCAGCACAGAGTTTCAGACAAGATTATAAATGGTTTTCAAAGCTTGGCGTTTAGAGAAAGATCAGACATCTTGTTTTCAATGCCTGAGTTTCTACCGTAAGTCAAAATCCGAACTGCCACAGAAGAAAAAGAAGAAAGCTTTTGTGCCTTCATTGTTCATCTACTTTGGCAAGTCCAGTCTCCCTGAGATAGAAACCACTGCAATAAGAAGGGAGCGAACAGATTCCCCCAAAGGAAGATGGACAGTTGCTTCACCGTGCCCACGGTCCTGGGCCCCAACGGTAGACATTATTTCCCAACTAGTGCTGGGCAGCACTCAGGAACTTCAGTACTGGCTCATCATCAGCCCAGCATTCTCCAGCTTCATGAAATAATCCGGTCTCCCATTGAATCTCCTTTTCCTTCCTTCCTGGACTTCTGCTCTTCGTCTCTCCTCAAGGGTACGTCTTGCTCCAGCAGCTGCATCGACGCCTCTGATGTTTCAGTTGAGAGTGCTACCCACTTTCAAAGGCAGCGCGATTCATACTCGTTCTGATCTTGCAACTCCCTCTCTTTCTTCTTGGTTATAAGCAATTTTTTGTTTGTTTTTTGGGCATCACTGCTCCGGTGGTGGGAGTAGGAGGCCCAGCCCCACTGCTGGAATTGAACCTCCGTCCCAGTGGGCCGCAGTCCCGCGCACAACCACTGCGCCACCGGGGCTCAGCCCTAAGCAATTTCTTAGTATCTATAAAGACTGTATTTTCCCCTGTTGCATATTTTGTGTACATGTCACCATTCTATTCTCCTTCAATTGCGCAGAGACGTCTTATCATTTGGAGGGAAAATACCAGTGGTAGTTCTGTGCTTCTTGTCTCCATAAAAAAGTTTAATGTGGAAGACGATATTTAGAATATAGCCTGTTTTTTAACTACCAACATTACATTGTCCTCCTAGCTTCACCCAGGGCACTGTGAGGATAGAACTTCCATAAATGTTGGAGAAGGTGAGAATATGATGTTCACTCTAGTTTAGACAAGAGACACAGTGTTGCCTCATGTCAATTGACATACCAAGGAATTTTGACTTGGTCCATATATGTGCATTGAATTATATCTTCTTGTTGAGCCCCGGTGGCATAGTGGTTGTGTGTGGGACTGCGGCCCACTGGGACGGAGGTTCAATTCCAGCAGTGGGGCTGGGCCTCCTACTCCCACCACCGGAGAGCAGTGATGCCAAAAAAAAAAAAAAACACTCAGCATAAAAATCTGAAATGGGTAGACGATGGGAAACCTGTTCAGTCACAAAAGTTATACTGTTTTTGGAACCCCAGGGATTGGTCCTTCTGAAACTAGCTCTCTGTTCTCTTCCATATCATTCGGTAAGATCCAGTGACACTAAAAGATCTCACCCAAAATAGGGGTGCATTGTGTCTTGGCAGTGGATCCTTTTCTTCCTGCATGAAAGGCTGAGAGACACCACTTTAGAACCTGCACCAACAGATCTTTGGGATCCTTCTGATTACTAATATTGACAAATATATCCAGATGTGCACACATCAGCCTACATTTCTAAAAGAACAAATGTTCCAGAATAAGTGTTGGAAGAACTACCTTAGGAAGATCCATTCCATGTCGAACCTGGGACAAGATGTGCATGATAACACTCATGTGCACGTCCTTGGAATCTGCATCCCCTTCATCATCTCTATCATCATGGGAATCAAAAAGGTCAGCATCACTGGTTCCGTTGGACAAGGAAGAATGACATAATTCTGTGGTGTCTGGGCACTGTGGAGTATTTCCCCAGCTACTGTGTGGAAGGACAAGGCAGAGCCAGAGGAATCTATTAAGCGTTCTGGGGAGGAGCCACTTTGATGGATTCATCAGCATCATAGAATTCATCCATACTGCTAGAGTAAGAGGACTCTGGAACTGTATTTGGAGACAAGCTGACATGGCTTGGAGAAGTTAGACTGCTACTAGAAGGTGAGTGTCTGCTGCCTGTACTATCTGATGTCGTAGCCTGATGGTGCCCCAGAGTCGCTTCTACAGGTCCAATGGGTGGGGAGGATGGATGTTGCTCTGACGTACACACCTGAGCAGGCTCTGAGGGGCAGACCCTTTGGAAGGCATTGTATTTATCACAGGTTCCAGGGGGCTAGGTTGACATATTTATTGCATCTACAGGAATGATAGCATTTATAATTCCATCTGTGTGCTTGTGTTAGTCCGGGTAGACTAGAGAAACAAAATCATAGACACACATATGGATATAAGGAGAAGGTTTATATACAAGAGGAATGGGACATTGAGAAAGCATCCCAACCCAGTCCAGTTCAAAGTCATAAGTCCGATATTAGCCCATATGCCCGATATCAGTCTATAAAGTCTTATTCTGACTCACGAAGGCACAGGCCAGTAGGGGCAGAGTCCCGGCACTGGCAGGGGTCTCCCCAGGGCTCCTCACTTCCAGGGCTCAGGGTCCATCAACAGCATCCAGTGGTGGTAGAGGCAACTCAGCGCTGGCAGGGGTCTCCATGTGATTTCTCCAGCTTCAGAGGTTTGGTTCTCGGACGCTGCCATCTTGTCTTGTCCGTAGTTGGTCATCTAGGAGACTGACTCCCAACAACTGGGGAGATAATTTCTCATCTCCATGAGGGAAATATCGCGAGATTTCCCAGAAGTCTCAGGAGAAAGCCATGCCCACACGGAGGCCTCATTGGCTACTCGATGGCTTTCTCCAGATTAACAGGCTAGACATCCCAGCCCTACATCCCAATCATGAAATTAACACAAGCACATGACCACCACAGTGCTTCTCCGCATTCCCCTGGTCTTTTTTTTTTTTGGCATCACTGCTCTTCGGCGGTGGGAGGAGGAGGCCCAGGCCCACTGCTGGAATTGAACCTCCGTCCCAGGGGGCCGCAGTCCCGCGCACAACCACTCCGCCCCCGGGGCTCAGCCCCTCCCCCGGCCTTTAGTCATCTGCAGGACTACAGCGCAGGGCTAGATCGTTTCTAACCATGCGATTTGTTGTTTCTTTGAGAGTTTCAACTTTCTCTCCCTGTTCACCATCTTTGCGGTTTTGAAATTTGTCATTCAAAACCTTTTATTTGTTCAATCAAAATCTGTAGGTAAGCATCAGCCTCTGTAAGTCTCTTTTTTAAAAAAATTAATCAATTAAATCATGTTATTGCGGGCTCGTACATCACTTATCACAATGCGTACATACATATACCGTGCCAAGTCCCCTCGCCTGCCTGCTGCCGTCATCATTCTTCAAATCTCTGCTTTTCCCCTTGAGCCCTTGATTTCAGCTTCTCGTCCCATCCCCTCCCGGCTCCCCCCTGCCCTCCCACCCCTCAGGACTTTATAAATTATTATGCTTTTGTCATTTCTTACGTTGCCCGACGTGTCCCTTCGCTGGGGCCCGAGGCGGGCGGGGCTGTGGATCTTCAGGGGTGCGGAGTGCTCCATCTTTCTCTTGCCGGGTGGCTGGCCTGGAGTTAGCAGCTCCCGGGTAAACCAGGACACCACCAGCTTTCTCGCGTCCCTTGCGGCCGCCTTGCAGCTTTGGGCCAGTGCCCACGGTGCAGCTCACATGCCCTGCTGCAAGACCCTTGGTTCATGAGCTCGGCTACCTGCAGAAATGCTTGGTCATCAGCCAATTGCTATTGGGGCAGTGGCTCGGTGCTTCCTTCCACCTTCTAACGCTGCCTCCGAAACCGTTTTCACTGTATTGCCCAGAAGATTCTCCTGTAGCTGACTGCAGCCTGCAAACCACCCCCAAACGACAAAGCCCAGCTTGGCAGAGTGCGCATCTATGAAAGGCCGCACAGGTCTCTCTCCTTGCTTCTTGCTCGCAGCCTGGAGGAATTCCTCGGTCATGTTATTTTGAAGGCGCCCACTAATCCTCTCGCCCTTGCTTTTAAATCAATGCAGTTTACCTCTTACTCTCAATCCTCTTCAGGACTCGGGGCTTTGGAAACAAAATGTAGCTTTCTATTTTCTATGTCTGACACTG
>PVJH01016438.1:0-50626 GCA_004026705.1 Nesogale talazaci
GATTTAGGATAGCAGAGATACAGACAGAGCCGTCCACCAAGGGGAAGACTCCACAGTGTGGCATGGCAGTCAGTGCATAAAAGAGGGCCACCAATGAAACAAGGCGTGAGGTAACAGCCACGAGGTGAGGTGGGCTCATGATAGGGAAGTTTTCAGGATGGTGGGAAGACTTGGATTAGAGCAAAAGGCTGAACCACATGTGAAAAGCCCTCAGTGGGTGGGGGCCAAGTTGTCAAACATCATAATAAAATAAAATAAACACAGGGGTTTAGAGGACACTAGAAATAGCTTGTGTCAGGAATCTTGAAATGAGTAGGACAGCTTAACCCATAGGTGGAGCAGAAGTGTCCTGGAGGTTCTGTGGGTGACCTAGAATGACTTCATTGGGCCACAAGGGAGAGCATAGGTTCCCATATGTCATTGGCCTACTGCCCACTTTTCAGCAAAAGCAAAACAAAACAAGTTACTGAGCAACCCCCCTCCCCCAGCAATTAAAACTTTTGTACTTTGATCCACATTCATGTTCTAGGATGAGTTGTAAATTTTCATTTTGCAGTGCCTGCTGGGTTGTTCCAGAAGCTCCCTGCCCTAATATTATAATTATTAATTGGGAGTTAATGCATATTTCATTCCATAGTTCAATCATGTGACATAGAATTGTACAGTAGCTGCTACAATCAGTTTCCAAACCTTTTCCCAAACCATATGACACAGAATTGTACAGTAGCTGCTACAGTCTCCAAACCTTTTTCTTCCAAACCAGTTTCTTCCAAACTACTTGACACCATCTCCTTTTTACCACCCCCACCCCCACCCACCACCACTGAAACCTCCCCCCTACCACCCCAACCCTTAGTCTACTTACTTTCCTTATAGGTTCCTCAATCCTGGATTTCATATACCAAAGACATATAACAATTTCAAGAGGGTGACTCTGATGATGTAATACCTCTGAGATGCACCCTAATATGAACAAACTAAACCAAACCAACAGAGAGTGTTGGAAACCAGATCAGGCCCAGCATGCATCACAGGGGAGGGAGACCCCCTTGTCCTTTTACCCACTCTGGGAAACACTGAGGCAGAAAGTACACCCATAACTTTGGCAGTTGTGTGGAAGTTTGTTTAATGGTTAATAATGCTGTAAGCAATGTAGTGAAGAAAGCTGATGGTGCCTGGCTATCAGAAGATATAGCATCTGGGATCTTAAAGAGTTGAAGATAAACTAGTGGCCATCTAGTTCAGAAGCAACAAAGCTCACATGGACGAAGCACATCAACCTGTATGATCATGAGGTGTCAAAGGGTTTAGTTATCAGGCACCAAGGAGCAAAAAAATATACCATTGCAAATGAGGGGGAGTGTGGAGTGTGGCCCAAAGCCCACTGTAGGCAACTGGATATCCCCTTTCTGAAGGGTTGCGGGGAGGGGATAAGCCAGTCATGGTGCAGTGTAGCAATGATGAAGCATACAACTTTCCTCTGGTTCTCCCTCTAATGCTTCCTCCCCCCATTCTCATGATCCCAATTCTACCATACAAATCTGGCTAGACCAGAGGGTGTACACTGGTACACATAGGAATTGGAAACACAGGGAATCCAGGACAGATGAAGCTATCAGGACCAGTGGTGAGAGTGGTGATGCCCGGAGGGTGGGGGAAAGGTTGGGTAGAAAGGGGAACCCATTATAAGGATATCTATATAACCTCCTCCCTGGGGGACAGACAATGGAAAAGTGGGTGAAGGGAGATGTTGGACAGTGTAAGATGTGACAAAATAATAATAATAATTTATAAATTATTAAGGGTTCATGAGGAAGGAGGGCAGGGGGAGGGAGAATGAGGAACTGATCCGAAGAACTCAAGTAGAAAATGTTTTGAGAATGATGATGGCAACACATGTACAAATGCGCTTGACCCAAATGGATGTATGTATGGCTTGTGATAAGAGTTGTATGAGTCCCCGATAAAACAATTAACAAAAAAAGGATGCTGTACACTTTGGGCATTCCTCTGAAGCAGGACTCCCTCCACAGCATCACTAAACTAACATGGGCCTGATTTATTAATCCCACCATCTTTCATATTATGGTTGCCTTCTCCAACAATCCAACCTCTCCCTCCCTCCCCCATCCCTCCCTCCTTTTCCACAAACCCCTGTGTCTCGGTGGTGGTGGTGGTGGTGAAACACTGTCTATTTCCTAGGGTTGCTTGATTAAATCAGTCAAGGTCTGAGTAGCGCTGCTCATAGAAACGATGACCTGAGTTTGCTACACGGAGGGTGAGGGTGGAGGGGGCGGCCGGAGGCTGTGCCCGCCCCTGGTCTCAGAGGGTGCATAGTGGATCAGCACCGCACAGTGACTTCATTCGTCACCCTGCAGAGCCTCTTCCTGTTGGGAAAGGCCCAGCTCTCTGCCAACCTGGGTGCCTTTCCAAGTGGGTCTTGCTGACTGGTGGGTGGGGAACCTGGGCTCTCTTGAGGGAGTTGGCGGCCACCTGCTTCTGTCACACAGGCGGGATCTATTTGGAGGGCACACTGGGCTTGGTCTGCCAGGGCAGAGAACTGGAGAAGTGGGACTTTGCGTCTGGAAGCTGATGACTGCCGCAGCCTCAACCTTTCTCCTGGAGCTCCCGCGGGTCGCAGAGGTGTGCTGGACCAGGAGTGCTGGGCCAGGAGTCTGCGGGGGCCCGGCTGTGAGCTGCCTTCTGAGTGCCGTTCACAACAGCGATTGCATGGAGGTGAACGGCGCGAAATGGCCCACGTGGTCCTGCTTTTTTCCCCCCTTCCTCTTTAGTTAAAACTGCCTCAGTGTCGTCCTGCAGAAATAGAAATCTATTTTTTTTGTTTGTTCTGAGAGTTGCCTTTCTGATCCCCAGCCACAACCACCCCACTCCTTGTATTTAAACCTCTCTCTTTTCCTTCAGTCCACCAAAGATCTTGTGGGGCTTTTTCCAGGGCTGCTCCAAGGCATAGTACAGAGGGGCCTGCCCAAGGGGTTGAGGGCGGGTGACCTTTAGCCCCTGCTGGTCTTAAGCCCTTTGTCAATTGGACAAAGTTCCTAAGGGGGCTAGCCAAGGCGTTCTCTCAGCCCTCCTCTGCCTACCCAGGATAAAGCACTGTGCCGCAGCCCTGGGCCTGTTAGACTCGAAGACGTAGAGGTCTTCCCGAGCCTGCTTCAGATCCACCCAACCCCAATGCCCAGCTCACTGTCCTTGCAACCAGTCTGACTCCTACTGGGGCTTTAGGGCAGAGGAGAGCTGCCCTTTGTGGGTTTCTGCCACTGTGAGTCTATAAGGTCAGGGGCCTCCTCTTTCCCCCATGGGACCAGCTGGTGGTTTCAAACCGCTGACCTCGCAGAAAGCAGCCCAACGAGTTACCCACTATGCCAGCAGGGCTCCTGGTTCACACAGAGGGTGCTAGTCAATGGTTGGGATGAGAGGCCGCCCGGACGGTGGGGGAAGAGCACCGGCTTTGGAGTCAGCATGCCTGCATTTGGCTTCAAACTCGGCCACCCACCCTGCTGTGTAGTCTCTGTGTCCTGATCTCCTCACTGTGAAGCGGGCATCCTTATTGTGCTTGACTCAGAGACGGGAGGTTGTGAGGAAAGCATTGAATTTTGAAGAGAGGCTGGCACCGGAAGGGAGTATTGGGGAAGTTTTTTTTGTTGTTATTAACCTGGGGTTTTTGTGTATTCCACAAGGACTTCTGGTAGTATTGTCACCTAAAAAGGTTCTACACCAATTCCATTCATTTTTTACCCTTAGCAATCTCCTAAGTATAGGACCAGATAACTGGGTTAAAGATAGGGCAGCTGTGTGTGTGTGTGTGTGTGTGTGTGTGTGTGTGTGTGTTTTCAGTGGCAGCTGTTTCTGATTTACAGGGGTGAAAGGTCCTAGTGTGGCAGCCGCAGTCTCCAGGCCGCTGCTGTTTCTGGCAGTTACATAAATCTGGCCAAAGACAGGCAACATCGACTCACTTTCAATTAGTAGGCAGCTTTCCCGAGGCCCTACTCTGGATTGATAATTGTTGTTTGGACCTTTCAACTTCACTTTTGTTGGGATTGATCTTTGTGAAAGTCCACTTCCTTCTCTTCCCTGTGACTTACTGGCCAGCATGGCAGCCCTTCTTCCCCTGCGAATGTTCCCTGAGAGATGGCATGCTGTGGAGGAGCAAGCAGATTTACGGTCATTTTGACTGTTTCCTCACTCTTCAAGTCACGGAGCTAGTGGGAACTCTCTGGTGGTGACTGGCTCTCTCTTTTTCTGTTTTATTTGTACACTGCTAATATTTCCCTTCTTGGGACATAGGAGTCCCTGTTCATCAGCAGGTTGGAAGTTCAAGTCCACCCAGAGACACCTTAGGTGTCGGGTGGGACAGCCTCCTTGCTGTCTGAAAGCCTCTAGAGCAGCAGTTCTCAACCTCTGGGTCGAGGCCCCTTTGGTGGTCAAACAACCCTTTAACAGGGGTCACCCGAGTCGTAACAGTAGCACCATGACAGTTATGATTTAGCAATGAAAATTATTTTGTGATTCCGGGGTCACGTATTAAATGGACGAGACACTAGGAAGGTTGAGAACCACTGTTACCATTCAACACACATAAATCACCACGAGTCAGAATTGATTTGATGGCCTCTGTTTGTTGTTATTTCATTATTATTTTTCTCAAGTGTGACACATTCCCCCTGGCATGCTGGGGTTTTCAGATGGATATTTCAGATACTGAGTCATGTAGACAGGCTTGTTTGCTCACTTTGGGACTACTTCTTTGTCATTTCTTAGGGACTCAGCTGCTAAGTTTTCTGCCACTGAAACTCATAGGAAATATCATTCTGTGTGACCGGGCCCTTGGTTTCCCTCTCAAATAGCCTTGCATTTGGTGGGAGGTGGGGGTGGGGGGTGCGCCACTATTTTGGGCACCTTTGGGAAAACCCAGAGGATAACTTGTGCTTCTTCTTCTATGCTCACTTTTTTAAATCCTGAAAATCCATTGTTGTTTTTGTTTGTTGCTAAGTGGCATCGAGTCAGGCTGACCCCTAGTGACTCTTTACACCACAACAGGAGACACGCGCGGTCCTGCGCCGTACTCCCAGGTGCTCGAGGCTTGAGCCCAGGGTTGCAGCCACTGAATTCATGTCGCAAGTGAACTACACGCGCTTCATAGCCACGTGGTATAGTTTCACAAAATAGTGAAAAATTCATCTTTCTGGTCCGATGGTAAGAAAAGATCATCAGTTGCCGATTCTCCAACTCTTCAAATCAAATTCCTTATCCGACAGGAGATTTCAAAGTCAGTGAACTAGCTTGCAAAAGCAGGCGTATTTGGTAATAATCAACTGTGGGCGATGTAACCTGTAGTGGTCCCGAGTTGCGCTGCGGTCCTCAGGGTCCACAGTTCCAAACCACCAGCCGCTCCTTGGGAGAAAGCCTGGACTTTCTCCTCCCGTAGAGAGTTATGATCTCAAACCCAGAGGGTCACCGTGAGTCAGCATGCGCTCCATTGCCGCGCGTCTCTGACGTTTCCATTACTAACCAACCTAGGGACCATCCTTGTGACAAAGATGGAGCTGATGCGATCTAATGTCACGGGTGGTTTGATTCTCTCTTTGTCTGCCTAAAAGTAATTCTCTTCTGTTTCCTCACATCCAGAGTAATGATCAGGTTGCTTCTCCCAGTTCTTTATGCTGTGACGGTGGGTTCTCTTAAAACAACAGCAGCAGCAACACCGAAGAGTGGGCACGGGCAGCGTCTCCGTGATAATACAGAGTTAACAAGGACATTTTACCCAGTGACATTTTCATCTGTGTTTTGCTGGCTGAGCTGAGACAGTGTCACTTTAGCCTGTTGATTTTAATTCATGGGTGCAGGCCCGTGTTACCTCCCACTTACTTGTTACGGAATTCGTCACAGAAGCACATCTGCTAGAGTGTAGAATGGTATCACGGAGTGGGACTCAACTACCAGGCAAAAGCTTGGCGGTTTGGATCTACCACCTCGGGGCATTGGCCTGGCAATCTGCTTCTGGTGGGTCACAACCTCGAAGACCCCAATAGAGCCCTGGGTGATCATTGACTTAACAGCCCTAAATGATAACCCCAATCCGTAGCTGCCATCGAGTCATTCCAACTTAGAGTGAGCTTAAAAGTGTAGGGCTGCACCGTGCCTGTGGTCTCTGGGACTCTAACTTGATGGGAGGAGACAGCCTCGTCTTTCCCCCTTGGAGCGGCTGTTGGTTTCGAATCGCTGATCTTGGGGTTAGCAGCCAGGCGGGTGATCACTACTCCACCAGGGCTCCTGCAAATGATAACAACGGGGTTTTGAATGTTCATGTAGGAGGCCTGTCAGATAACTTTGGGGATAAAAAAAGTCCTACCTTCTCTTTCTTTACACCTCTCTTTTTCTTTCCTGTGTGACCGCACTCGACACATGTATGTCGAGAGCTTAATGTTTGGTGGCATTCTACCCCTGTTAACCTAACACACTTGAAAGCTTACTCTCCAGCACAGTGTTGTTTAAATAAAGAACTCAGAATACAGCGAAGAGAGAGAGTGGGAGTGCTTCTGGATCTCAGCCTACCTGTGAATGATGCTGACCTTTGGGGAGAACCCTTTCCACCTATTGAGACCCTAGCCTTTAATATCAGATACACTGTGGTTCTTTTGGCTTATGGGTTAAACTTAGGTAACAAGACTGACTTAATTTTTTTTTTCTTCTGCAAAGGACTGGACAGTCTGCATCTGTGAGCCATATTGGTCTGTGTCTCAGCCTTTATTCTACTGAGAAAACCTCATAGATAAACTCACGGGCCTGGCTGTGTTCCATTACAACTTTATTTACAAAAACAGGTAGGAGGCTAGGTTTGGCTCAGGTCATAGTTTGCCAAATATTGAGCTAGAGGAACAGGATTTACCTCCCTGAAAAAGAGAAAGTGGTTTTGCATACCTAACCTCCCACCCCATGGGATCAGAGTTTTGGTTTCTCTAAGTGGAGGCACCTTAAGAAGGTACAGATAGGAACCAGAAACATGAGGGGTCCAGAACAGATGATCCCCTCAGGACCAGTGGTGAGAGTGGCGATACGGGGAGGGTGGAGGGAAGGTGGAGTAGAAAGGGGGAACCAATTATAAGGCTCTACATATAACCTCCTATCTGGGGTATGGACAACAGGGAAGTGGGTGAAGGGAGACATTGGACAGTGTAAGATAGAACAACGTAATAATGATTTATAAACTATCAAGGGTTCATATGAGAGGGGGGAGTGGGGAAAATGAAGAGCTAATACTAAGTAGAAAGCAAATGTTTTGAGAATGATGATTGCCACAAATGTACAAGTATGCTCTGCATACAATGGAGGTAGGTGTGGATTGTGATAAGAATTGTATGAGCACCCAATGAAATGATTAAAGAAAAAAAAAAAAAAGGCGGTGCCGTGACCTGCGGCTTTGCCGAATAGCAGGGTGTAGAGAGTAGCTTGTGGATTTCCAGAAGGCAGACCTACACTGAGAGGGCACAGTCTCAGAGAGGCTGATGGGGCTCCAGGCCAGGAGGAAACTTCTCATCAACATTTGTTCCTCTGCTTTGGTCAGAAAAGGACAGAACAGACCTGGCTTTCCACCTGTTGGGGAGGGTTTGGAAGGGGTTCATGCTTTGGGAGAAATGCTAAAGTGGATGAGAGGTTCTGGTTCCCTTCTCTGATGGCTCTAACACTTCAGGCACCTTCTCCTCACTTTAGCTGGAGTTGTTTAAATAACACTGGGGTGAAGGGCACACTTCAAGTCTGTCTTTTAAGTAGTAGACTTCTGTTTTCCTAATCATTTTATGCAGAACTCAGATATTTTAAATATTTTGCTATACACACATGACTACTTTGTGCTTGTGTGTTCCTTTATGTCCTTATTATATTTTATGTATCAACACAGTAGTGAAGATGTGGATGGTGTTTGGTTAAACACAGAACTCAGTTTAGACATGTCTGAACGCTGAAGGCTCACCTTGTTCTGTGTTTTTGTTTTGCTTGATGTTACTGAAAGCTAGGATTTCAACAGAATCACAATTGTATTACAGATAAATATATATATATATTTTTAACCTCTTCATTATGAATTGCGTGAAGCTTTACAAAACAGATCATGAGTTTTACATTCAACAGTTTATGTACATTTTGTGTCCACTCATTCATTTCAGTGCCGTCACCAATCCTGCTTCCTCAAGGATGCACGGTTTCATTTCCTCCTCTTTTCTAAACCTCTGTCTTTGGACAAATGCCGCCCTGGTGGCATAATGATGGTGCTTTAAGCTTCCAACCACACGGTCAACCGTTCACAACCCCCAGCCGCTCCCTGGAGAAAGATGAGGCTTTCTATTCCTGTGAAGGGGACAGTCTGGGAACTCCCCACAGGGGCAGTTCTGCCCTGTCCTGTATGGTCACCCTGCGTCCAAATAAACTCAATGACAGTGGGGGTTTAAAAATTTTGTTTTAATCTTAAAATGCTTGATTCTTCTAACACAAGTGTGAGTTCAGGCCCAGAGCTGAAAGGTGACAAGGGGGTCCCCTGCCCATCTCTTTCTGACCAACGAGCCTGATGTCCTTTATCGTTTTGAGTTTTGTCCACATTTCTGCCCTGCTTTTTCAAGGAACGTCTTTCCAGGCAACTGGCAGTGGTAGCCAGGCACACTCTAGTTCTTCTGGCTCCTAGGGTGATGGAGACTGATGAATGCATGCTCCATTCGTCTGCCGGGCTCATTCCCTTTTTTCTGTCCTGAGAGACCAGTAGGTATACCCTGGATGGCTGCTCACAAGCTCTTCAGATCCCAGGCACTGCTCCTCAAAGTCGGGAGTTGAACAACGTCTGTGGGAACTACCACGCCAGTAGACTTTGGTATCCGCCAAGACTTTCAGCCAATGCCCTCAGGCCCAGTGACTCGTTCCCTCAGGAGGTGTGGCTGGATCTCAGGACGGGCCTTTCTACTCCCTCAGCAGTCGCAGATGCTCACCGGGCAGTTCTACCCGGTCCTATCGGGTCCCTGGGAGTGACATCGACCTGATGGCGCTGAGAGACTTTCCTAAGTGTGCTTCCTGTATGCCCTGCCACATGTGCGAATACATTTGCAGCAAAGAAGTTTTGCCGGTTTTCCAGTGTATTCCTTGGTTCGGCTTCAGTCAGAAGGCAGAGACGCCCACTCAGAGTCAAGTTCCTTTGGCAGCACACATCAATGCGTGGGCGATCTCTGCTGTTTTAAAGGCTTCACACCCAGCATGCGTTTGTACGTGTTTCTTTTTTTTTTCATTCTGGTCTCTTAAGATAATTGAAAGTAAATTTAATTTTCATTTTCGAAAACTGTGGCACGTCTCGTTGCCTTTGGGGAGCTCTCTCTGGAGAGTTTGAAATTGGGATCTGTTCTGGGTTCTGCTCTCCAAAGCCAGACTTGGGAAGATTATTCGATCCCTGTAACTCTTTTTTTTTTTTTTTCACCTGAAAGATAGCCCACTTGGACTTCACCACCTTTGTCCTAATCAGGAGGACGGGGAGGTGGCCGAGGGAAAACTCCCCGCCAGTTCCTGCTGTTACTAGCGGTCGTCCCATGGGCCCTGATGACATTATAATACATAACCATGGGCGCTCCCTCCTGTGCCATCCTGACGATCGCTGGTGGCTTGGCTCATTGTTGTGACTGTTGTGTCACCCACCTCGTGAGTGTTTCCCTCATGCTTGTTGTCCTTTTACTTTCCCAAACAGGATCTCCGTCTCTCTCTGGGTCCCGTTCTCTCCTAGGAAACCGTCCACAGGAGGCAGGAACGCTGAAGAGCCACCATCTCGCTTTCAAGCAGGGCTCTGATTGTGTTCCTTCTAAAATGGTTTCTTCTTATTAAGCAGTTTTGGGGCACGTAATTCACACTTCGTACAAGTTAATGGTTTAGTCATATTAAAAAGGAGATGTACAATCATCACCATAATCCATAAAGAAGACTTTAGAACGTCTTCTTGCCTGTGCTCGTTATTATTTCTATATCCTCCCACCCCCACCCCCAACCTCTCCTGCCATATTCGCAGGAAGCCATTAATCTGTCTCTATGGATTTACCTATCTTGGATTTTATATACAGAAAAACATACAAGAAATCAAGACAAAGAAACGACCAAAAAATAACAATGACACTAACAAAGTCAAACAGATAAAAACCTCACTCAAAAAGAAGACAGGAGATATTAAAAACTAAGACAAGTTTAAAATGGGTACAAGAGAGATCAGATGATAAGATGTTAAATTTTAACTTAACTACATCTGTAATCATCCGCTTCCTAATGCAGTCTGACTGGTTTCTCTGTTCCTTTCATAGCCCAGGGTCTATTCAATAATCTTAGCCAACACAACAATTCGAGGTCTAGCTTTTGCATCCACAAGAGGCCTTTACATATCATAAGGAGGTGATATTTTGTTAAGGAGAGGGGGTCAGCATAAATGAAAGTCACCCTCATTAAGGTCGATGACACAACAACCACAGCGATGGGCTCACACCTACCAGCCATGATGGAGGAGGACAGGCTCAGGTGCCATGGCAGTACTGTGTCTATGGACTACCGCTAGCGACAGCAGGAGTTCCTGGACGGGACACACTCTTAGAGCCCTCTGCTGCTAACTGAAGAGTGGATGTTCAAGTCTATCCGAGGTATCTTGGGGAAAAAAAAGATCCAGGATTGCACTTCGGAAAATCCAGCCACTGAACGGTCGATGATGCCCAGATCTACCCTGACAAATAAGGAGTTGCCATGTGCTGGGATTGTCTGGAGCACAACTGAAATAGTGGTAGTATTCGTTATTTTCTCTCTGAGGACCATGAGGTTCAAGGCAACAAAATACATTCTCTAAAATCTTATCTTGAGTGTCCAGCTTAAAGTACACACA
This sequence comes from Nesogale talazaci, assembly GCA_004026705.1. Classification (NCBI taxonomy): domain Eukaryota; kingdom Metazoa; phylum Chordata; class Mammalia; order Afrosoricida; family Tenrecidae; genus Nesogale; species Nesogale talazaci. The sequence goes on from PVJH01016438.1 coordinate 10,901, forward strand.
GAGAAACCAAAGGGAAATTCAAGATTCTCTTTTTTATAAGTAAGTGAGGAGATTTTTGATTACTCTAAATCATTGTTGGATAGATTGCCCGATAATTATCATTTCTTTGGGGTGGTCCAGCCCAGTATTTCAGATAAACTACTCTGGGAGCCACTGGCTCCAGAACACTGGAATATTTTGAGGGCTTCAGCTTTAGATTTGAAAGTGCAAGTATTATGCTCAAGGAAGAGGTCTAATGATGAGGTCAAGACAAGAATCTCCTACTCAAATTTTTTATAATATTAGCAAGAAAGTATTGCTGAAGAGTTGAGAGGATACACCCATCATTTTTAGAATAAAGCCAGCCCAGGCACCTAAGTTTAGCACAAAAACTGCATGAAAAATGTGCTGAAAACCTCGGCTTATATACAAGTATATCGGTATATTTTTCTTACAATAGTGAAAAATGATCCTTCTATCTAATAGAGAATAAATAACACAGGATGAAATAGTCCTGAAAAGAAAATAGTTATAGTACTAAATAATACAATGCTGAATGATGAATCTGTAGTGGCATTTTGTATAATATAGGCTGAAATCTACAGTTCATTGTAAGTGGAAATCACCCATCTGGACACTAATGTGGGACCTGGCTAGAAATGAATACCCTGTTGCAGCAGAGTGCTGGAAGCGAAGTCCTCTGACTTCAGAACATCTCTTCCTTTGGGAACTCTGAGACTTTCTAGACAGTGCTGGTGTACACAGTTTGTAGTGAGAAGTCCCAGGAGCTAGTCCTGTAATGTAGATACAGGCACTCAGGCCGAGTCAGGAGAATACAGCAATGGATAAAGTGTGGGCATTTCCAGTGTGCACATGCTTAGAGATTTGTGGACGGACTCAATTTTAAAAAAGAAGCAAACACAAATACAGAGTTTACTGCATTTTTTTCTCTAAGTTATTTCATCCATAGCTATTACTATTTCCTTCATTGTATGCATGAGAAATTAAGACCCAAAGACGATAAGTAGCTTGCCAAAGGTCACATACATTTTAAGGTGCAGGACTGGGATTTGATCCTACAAACTCATTTTTTTTTCTCTTATTGTCTTCCTGTATTGCTTTTCAATATAGCTATTTGTGGAACGCTGAATTGAGCGTGCAATGGATTTGCTGTGAAGTCCCATGGTAGTACGTGTGTTTACCTGTGCCAGGGACTTCCGGACCAACTGTCAAATGTTTCCCCAGCTTCCTTTTCATGATCGCCTGTAATAGGGTTGATGAAACACCACAAGGATGGTGTTTCAAATCTGTCAGCTCATCCTGGGGAGAAAGATTTGACATTGTGTGTACAGTGATTGAACACTTGACTTCTAAGAAGCTCAAGGGTCCCTAGTTTGAATTTCTATGAGAGAAAAGACCTAGGAATTTGGTGCCTAAAGATTACAGCCTCGCAAGCCCAGTGGGGTTGTTCTACTTTGAGAAGGCTGTCATGACACACACCCAATAACAATAGAATGACCACGCCCACCCTTTACCCTGTGTTGTACATTCTGTTCCCTCCCCTTAATTTCCTTTATGTTGTTAGGTTCTGTTCAGTTGGTTCTGACTGATGACAACCCTGTGTACGATCAATAAGATGAGACACTGCACTGTTCTGTGTCATGTTCAACAATTGTTCTTATAGCTGAGTCCATTGATGCCACTGTGTCAACCATCGTCCTCTTTTTTGCTGACTTGATGCGGTATGATAGTTTCCTCCAGGGACTGGTCTCTCCTGACAATGTGCCCAGGGTACGTGAGATAAATGAAGTCCCACTCTCCTGGCCTCTACAGGAGCAATCTGGCTACGCTTCTTTTAAGACAGATCTGTCTCTTCTTTTGGCAGTCCACGTTCTGTGTAATTCCCTAGCACCATCATTCTAATGCATGGATTCTTGTATAGTCTTTCTTATTCGATGTCCAACTTTCATGTGCATAGGAGGTGATTGAAAATACCACGGCTTGAGTCAGGCGCACCTCGGTCCTCAAAGTAACACTCTGCTTTTCAACACATTAAAGAAGTCTTGTGCAGCAGATTTTGAGTCTTCCTTCATAATCTACCAATATCTGCCTTACTTTATTTTGTGTTTATTGTGTCTCCCCTACCAGAGTGTAGGTTCCATGAGAGCGACAGCTTTGTTCGTGTCTGATCCTGAGCACGTAAGACTCTGCCTGGCACCAAGTATAAATGCAGGGGCGTAGCCAGACCTCTGGTGAGCTGACGAAAAGACAACTTCTTGTGGAGGTGCCATTGTTTCTAATTTACTCTCCCACTCTGTCAGTTTGGCATTGATCAAAAAGTGGGTGTGTTAGTCCGGGCAGACTAGAGAAACAAAATCATAAACATGCATATGTACGTAAGAGAAAGTTTTATAGAAAAGGTAATTGGCTGAGCCTAGGTGGTGTAAGTGGTTGAGCGCGGGACTGCAGCCTGCGGGCTTGGCGGTTCAAATCCAGCAGCGGCTCTCCAGGAGCAAGGCTGGGTAGCTCCCACGACCACCAGAGGGCAGTGATGCCACCCCCCCAAAAAAAAGACAAACAAAAAATAAGTCATTTCTGTGTGAGAAAAGGTAATTGTACATTAAGAAAGCATTCCAACCCAGTCCAATCCAAAGCCATAAGTCTGATATTAGCCCATATGTCTGATACCAGTGTATAAAGCCTTCTTCAGTCATGAAACACATTCAATGATGCTGAATGCAAGAAGATCACAAGCCAGATGGGTAGAATGTCTTTGGATCCAGTGGTGCTGTAAGCATCTCAGTGCTGGCAGGGGTCTCTGAGTGGCTCCTCCAGCTTCAGAGGTCTGGTTGCATCCTTGGGGCTTGTCCAACTCAGGGAACTAGGGTAGCCCCATGTGGTTTCTCCTCAGGGATCTCTCGCAGGAAGTCAGCCTTGTCAGTAGACAGTCTCCAAGCGAGTGTTGTGAGTGGAGAGTCTCCAAGGTGAACTGAGAGCCAGCGTCTCTGCCTCCAAGAAGAAATTACCATATTTCCCAGAATTCTCAGGAGAAAGCCATGCCTACACAGAGATCCCACTGACAGTCTCCAGATTGACAGGGTAGACTTCACCCCTACACTCTTAATCCTCAAATTGACACCGGATTGGGTGGCTGCCACAGGTATAATTGATGGCAAGATTAAGCAACAAAACAACCCCAAATCAAAAGCAAAACCTAAGACCAAGTCACTGCTATCAAGTTGGTTTCAATACACACTGACCCCATATAGGGTTTCCAAGACCGTAAATCTTTATGGGAGCAAAGTCACCTTTTCCCCCCTGAGCTGTTGGTGCATGTGAACTGTTGACTTTGTGGTTAACAGTCCAATACTTACACTACTTATTGTTCTATTGAATAGATAATTATTTTCCTCAGAAAAGTCAACTTAAAAGTCATTTGAGAACTAACATGCTTCTGTATACTATGTATGAATATTAAGCTCATAGGTGAAAATGGCTGCCAGAACTCCTGCCATCATATCTGTGTTTTGGCCATTTGGGTAGACAAGGGACAGAAGAAGCATTTATCTCCCCCCTGAAAGACTTTTCAGACTCTCTAGTTACATTCATAGACATAGGGCATAGGTAGCTACACAGGAGGCTGGGGAGCATGCGCTTTTCTCTCAGAAATATCCTCCTCCTCAGCTACACGAAGCTGTTTCCCCCATATACTTGCACCTCTGTGGATTTAATTCACTTGCAGTTTCTGGTAGGGTTAGCAGTCTCCTCTTTTATATGTCTTCTCTGAATAGGAAGTGTGTTAGCGTGGGGCTGACTAGAGAAATTCATAAACACACTCATGAGTATAAGAAAGAGCTTTATATACAAGAGCAATTAAATAAATATATTTTTTATTTTCCCTGCATGCAGCCCAAGAGCAATTAAATATTGAGAAAACATTCCAGTCCAGTCCAGATCAAATCCATAACTCTCATATTAGCCCATATACCTGATACCAATCTGTAAATTCCTCTTCAGACTCATGCAACACATGCATTGATATGGAATGCAGGAAGATCACAAACCAGTGAGTGGAAAGTCTTGTGCATCCAGTGGTGGTAGAAGCATCTCAGCACTGGCAAGGATCTCCATGTGACTCCTCCAATTCCCAGGGCATGGGGTCTGTCAGCATAGTGCCATGTATCTTGTCAGTAGAGCGTCTCTCAGGAGTGAGGAGAGAGAGATAGAGATAAAGAGATAGAAAGAGAGATATTTTCCCACCTCCAAGGAGGAAATAATAGGTATTCCCAGAATCCTCAGGGGAAGGACATGCCCTCACAGAAACCTCATTGACTATACAATGATTGACAGGCTAGACTTCACCCCTTCATTCTTTATCCTCTCAAATTGACAATAGGTTATTTTACTACCACAGGATGTAAGTATGTATGTATTTCTTTTTATCTGCATATGCCTTTTGGTTTCTTTATGCTTTTAATTTGTTTTGATTCTTCGTCTTTCATCACTATGAATTGGAATTGACCCGAAGGCATTGAGTTTGGTTTTGGTTTAGAACTTTTGATTCTTTTTTCTTTTCTCCCGTGGGACCAGGTTTATTTGTTATGTACAGGGACCAGCCATGCACCAGCTAGCCCAGCTTGGTGGCCCATTCTTTGGCCTTGGCCTTTTCCAGCTTGGCGATTTGGGCCACTTGCCCGACTTGGGGCCCAGCACATTGCCACCCCAGTGGCGACGGATCTCGTCAAACCCGTCATTACAGTTGGTCCTGATGGCTTCAACCAGCTTAGCCAAGGCTCCTTTGTCTTCCGAGTTCACCTGCGTGAAGGCGACAGTGGTGCAGGTCTTCCAGTGCACCAGGCGCCCCAGCCGAGCCTTGCTCTTGATGATGCAGTAGGGGACCCTCATTTTACGGCACAGGGCCGGCAGGAAGACCACCAGCTCAATGGGTTCCACGTCGTGCTCGATCACCACCAGCTGCGCCTTCTTGTTCTCCACCAGAGTGGTCACCGTGTTGACTCCCGCTTGCAGGACAGGCGGCCTCTTGGTGGGGACGTCCCCTTTGCCAGCAGCCTTCTTCTCCATCTGGGCCAACAGCCTCTGCTTCTTCTCCTGCTTCGTCTCCGGCCAGTACTTGTGCGCCAGCTTCAGCAGCTAGGTGGCTGTCTGCCGGTCCAGGGCCTGGGGGAACTGGTTGAAAGTGGGTGGCACCTTCAGCTGCTTGTACAGGATGGCGTGCTGGAGCTGCAGCCGGATGTAGTGCGCCCACCAGAGGAAGCGGGTGAGGTCCCTCTTGGGCTGGATGTCCTAGCCGATGCCGAAGTTCTTGGGCCGCTTCTCGAACAGGGAGTTCACCACCTTCTTGACCTCCTGCTTCTTCATGACGGCCGGCGCCAGTGCCACCTTCTTGTCCTTGGCCTTCTTCCCTTTCGGTATCTTGGCTGGCTGAGAGAGAGAGAGAGAGAGAGAGAGAGCAACTTTTCATTCTTAACGACCACAAAGTTTACCTTTTGCATTCTTTCTGCTTGACCTCCATCTGCTCAAGTTTTAGGGAGCCTGGGACTGGTCTCGTCTAGTTTTTCTTGGTAGGCCCCGCTGTGGAGTTGGATTGTGTAAAGGTGGACTGGCTGCTAGTTTAATCAACTATAGCCATCTTGCTTTATGGGCCTTATTATCTGAAGGGGTGTATCTGAAGGGGTGGGACTAACATGCTTAGTCCTTGCCAAATGGAAATTCTTTTCGCAGGGAGTTAGAGATAAGTCTTAAAGCAAGGATGTTTTAGATATTATTGTGAATGAATTTTTTAGTGTGTTTAGGCAGTTAATCCATTGGCACCAAGCACTCCTGTCAGATTGAGAAGTGATTATTGGAAAAGAATAAGAGGGTGTTTCTGGCTTACAACTTCAGACCTCACAGGCATTTATAGCCTCTGTCCTATTTCTTGCTTCTTGGTCAGGCAATTCTGTCTTCTCACCTCCTTTCACCTGGTTGTTAATCTTTTAAGACTCACTTTAGCAAGTGCCTCTTTTAGAAAGTCTTTCCAGTCACCTCTAGTCTTGGGTTCAGTGCTCACACTTAGTCTCCTGGAAACTCATAGCTCAGACCTCCCCCGACACTAGTCTCTTTCAGTGCCATTGTCTGCTACTGGTGCTTTCTCCTTTTAAGCCAGAGCATAGGTTAAAAACAAGCAACAACAACAACAATAAATCAGCATACCTTTGGCAATTACAATCTGGTGGACGAGAGCCCATAATCCAGAATAGGCATCTGTGTTGGCAGTCTCCCTGGGTCACTCCAGCGCCTCCCAGGGGGACTTCTCTTCCACTTTGGGAACTTCTGAGCTGGAAGACCCTTGATAACCAGCTTTGACCTTCTGTCACTGAGTCACACAGCTGCGCCTCTTACAGTAAAGATGTGGAGCAAATGAATTTTCCTCTCTGACTTTTGAATGTGATTTTTACCCCAGTTCCTGGTAACAAATGAAGGACTAAATTCTCAAAGGTAAGTAAGTGGTACTTAAAAAAAATAAAAATAAACTCATTAGAGAAAAACTTCTTTCTTTCCTCCCCTCTACTTATTGAGACTTTTCCAGAACAGTAACTGTTGCTCCCCTCCATCATTTGTGCCAAGATCTGTTCTTGACTTAGATATCCTCTATGAAGCCTAGTGATGTCTGAACTTGTTGGAGACAACCAAGGATGAAATCTACCAATTCTGATCCAATGTTCTTTCTGTTTGTTTGTTTCCTTTGGCTGTTTCGTCTCTCAGAGCAGCTGGTGCCTTCTAACTGCCCCTGGCATCACCACCACATGGGAAGGGCACCCTTTCATTTTGTATTTTTATTGGCTGTCCTGTCCTGATGGCTTTTAGACACCTGCAGTTATTTCTGCTTGGTGTCTCTGGTCACATTTCACAGAGGCGTTATGTGGTAACTTTTATTTGTCCCCTCACAGACAAGGGCAGTCACTCCTCTCATGAATTGCTCGCTGATCTCTGGTTTTCCAACCCCAGAGAATTGTCGACTTCCTGGGAAGGCTTTGTCTACTTGGGTTGCTGGTTGGTGGGACTGTCAGAACTGAACAGGCTCACGAACTGTGGGGAGGTCAGTCTCGTCAGTTCGCTTTAGAGGAGAAGGTTGCATTTTGTGTTGTTCATCATCCTCATCTTTTCTTGTCTGAAGACACTTTGAATCGATGCTGAGAAATAAAGCTCTCCACATCTTCGAACAAAGGTTCATTTTGTTGTGTCATGAAAGTTTTCTTTTTGAGGCAAATAACCTCTCGGGTTATTATAGTAGTTGTTAAACAATTCACTGTTAACATTTTCAGTGGCATCACGAACAGAAGGAGATCCCAGCTCTGAAGTAGGTGGCATTCCAGGAGTTGATGTCAAGTCGGGGGTTGGGGGGGGAGGGGAGAGAAGAGAAATAACATTGCATGATGGCGACAGACAGACTTTAAGTCAACAAGGTTTCTGCCCACTGAGCACTTTGGAGATCTCCTCCCCCATGGACCTGTACACATTAGGATGGTCTTCTCTCTCTCCAATCCCCCACCTCCATCCCCTTTGTATTTGAGATGGTAGCTCCTACTTCACCTGATTTGGAAATGGACGATCTGAACTGGAGCCTATAGGTGTTTTATACCAGGGGACTTCAAAAATTACATAGAAAAGTTACATAATGCAAAGATAATGGAATTTTTCCTTGAACTTTCCGAAGCTCCCTTGTATTAGTGCCGTACTTCTCAAGTGCTGGATTGAATATTTTAACCTGTTCATTTTTATCACAAGCAAAAATCTAGAGGAGACATAAACATGACCATGTTCTTGACTTTTATCAGCCTGAGTGCACAGAGCACTGAAATTTGCATTAAGTATTTTTTAAAGTCTCTTAGAGGAAGACAATTTTGGTGTTTTACATCCACTAATAAAACTGAAATTTGTTGTATTTTGACACACACATATACAACATGCATATATATTCAGTCATATATATGTATGACTATGCCATAAATAGTATTTTCTGCCATCTTGTTGAAGATTTTCTTTCTCCTTTATTTTCATGCTTACCTTTGACATTTCATAGAACAATAAACTGTAAGTAATCATATCAATTTCAAATCAAGTTATCTTTTTCTTGCTTTCTGGATTATACATTTCTCCCAGTATTTTTACAGATTTTAACCAATCTGTGAGTTGACTTTTAACCAGGTATCTTTTTAATATGTTCAATCAGATGTTGTAACATAACATTTGTTAGTTCTTTCTCAAGCAAGTGTAGTTTTGGATATGGGAATGCCTAGTTGAAAACCACAAAGTCAAAGTGTATGTGGGAGAGCATCCCTCCTTTACTGGCAACTACTCAGTCAGCCGTCCCTCATTCCAGCTGCCCCTGAAATCGCATGGGTTTATCTTTAAAATAGGTTTTCAGGTTGACCTCTTAAGCTGAAGAAAGAATATACACTAGTCATTTAAAATGCATATTATGACCAAAGGAAAGTTGATTGTATCAAAACAAAACACTCTTTATATCTGACTCCCACTCATTAGCTTGAAAAGGCTCTTCTTGGGAAACTCTTGTCAGAATGAATTTAGAGTTTGTGCACTGGATGTGCCAATTGGTCTGATTGAGTATGTTCAAGGATCTAGCAGTTTTTGTACAGATTGGAGAAAGAATGAGATAAGATGGGCAGTGAGGAAGGAAAACGAAAACAATTGCAAAGAGTAAGTCGAGGTTCGGTGATCCCAGCAGTAGTCCTTGTATGTTTGGGCAGGTGAGAGAGGAAGAGAAAATAGGTTTTGAGAGTAGAAGATAAATATTTTGCCCCTTTTAAATGATAATGCCCTGAAAAAGAGTTGCTCTGTGAATCAAGCTTTCTTTGAGGAGATATCTACTTTTCCCCTTATTTAATTTTCCATTCATCTAGCTTTTGTTTCATTAGGTTCTATCATTTTTGTGGTTGTGAAAAAGTATCTATCACCCAACTTTTGCCACTGTAATATTTTCACTGGCACAGTCTAGAGATACCGCTAACATGAACCCTGTGTATTCCTGTCACTTATATGCATTGCCAATGGGATGCCTATGTTTCAAAATGAGGATTGTTCTGTACCTGTTGGGATCAGGTTGGCTGAGAGGAACACAGGACAGTCTCTTAGCAAGCCCGCTGTCATTCCAGGCTCCAGACAGGCATTGCCGTGAGCTCTGCTCTTTGGGCTCCATTGTCTGGATAACCTCTCAGGATTTTGACCAATGGAACACCATGACATCTCAGTTCTAGACCAGGAAAGGAAGATGGCACGATTGGGGAAAATGGGTCCTTTTTCAAGTCCCTTCCCTGTGCATGTCCTTCCCTCACAGCTCAGTATCTAGAATTTAGTCACATGACAACTCCCATCTCCAAAGAAGGCTGAGAAGTGGAGTCTTTTGTAGAGAAACAAGACGGTTATTTTCTAGTGAGGAAAAAGAACCTTTGCAGCTTTCTGAGATAGTTGTTCACCAAGTCACTATTATATTGCAAATGCTTGCATTGCTGTGATTTTCCACAGTGGAAAAGAAGGCACATGCTGAGTCTTAATCTCTGAAGAGGCCAATGGCAACATTGTCCTGGGGTGTTCTCAGTGGAGCCTGCCATTCAAAATAAAGAAACTCAGGGCAGCTGCAATAATAATCATAATCATAATACAAATGCCTTGATAGTAGAAATCATCTGTGATAGTAAACTATCAATCAGTTTTGGTTTTGTTTAAAACAGGAGACAATCCAACCAGTGAATGTTTAGAGATGTTTTCAAAGTCTTTAGGAGGAGTGAATTTTGGATTTTCATTGCCATAATACTTATTTTGAATAGTCATACATATAGTCACTGGTTTCGGAATACTTTTCCCCTTATTTTTTCCTCTTCATTAAAAAAAAAAAAATCTGTAGTCATACAGTCTTCAGCGTAGTATGGGTACTGTCTGAAGAGGCAGGAGCTTCTTATAGAAGCAGCCTGATACTGCTTCATGGCCTTAAAAGAATGATCTCCAAAAGCTTTTGGCTGTCATGGGAACCTGGGGAGTCTATCTCTCTGTTCACGACGGTTCTCAGAACCTTCAAGGAGAAGCTTTCGCTTGAGAACAATAAACCATAATAACAACATTGGACTATAGAAAGTTAGGGTGATTTTGACCATGCACTAATTTAATGTGCTAAAAATAGCCTTCCCGGTCAAGAAAAAAGAAATCCTCACTCATGTTTGGTAAACAAGGTTTTGTACGTGGGCTTGGATTTTCAGGATCTGAATTTCATTTGCCATTGAGATTCTGAGACTCTAAGCTGAGGATTTCCATTGGGGTTCTCAGACTGCACTTCTGGATTCAGTCTCTTCAGAATTTCAGCACCCAGCATTGCGTTTCCCCCCCATTTCCCCATGGTTACCTCTCGATTCTAGGGCTGGAGAACTTTAAGGTCTGGTTAAAGCTGAACTAAAAAGAAAACATCTTTATAGAATTACTGTCAGACTTATCATGAAAGATTGCATGTTCATGTAAGATTTAAGAGAAAATTAAATTAAGACCTTACTGTAAATCACAGTCCTTAAGTGATGCCTCTGTAGCTGCTTTATGTTCTCCTGGTGAAGCAGTGTGCCCCAGGGCTGTATTGTCCCTGTTTTATTAGAGTTAGCCCAGCAAAAGCAGATTAGAAGGAATCAACTCAAGCACTTGTGCGTAAAGCAAATGTCGACGCACAACAGACTTCCTTTGGAAAGGGCGTGCAGAGCAAGGGGAAGAGTTGAAGACATGGGCACACACGTTTGCTTGTAATCTCATATTAGTCTCCTTTTAATCTTGTAGCGATTAAACCTCTTGTTCTTATTTTAATCTTGTAGAGAATGTCTGAATGTCTCCAGATCTCATTTGCTGTTTGTAGAATTGGCATGTACACGGTAAGCGATGTATATTTCTGCAGTACCACCTGGTCGGAAACGATAATGTACCATGTGTTGGAGAATGTCAGGAGGGCCCATGTACACAGCCAGTGTGAAAATGACGCGTGGAGCGCCAGCATCACGTACGATGAGATGTTCCATTCTGAGATGTGTGCCCCTCGTGAAACTGGTGCATCTTTCCTAGACGCTATGTCAGGGGATGTTGGTAGCAATAGTATTTAGAAAAGTTGAAATGTTAGACATTGTATGGCTACGTAGCAATAGCAGAAAGGATTAAGACCTTGTGATGTTTGAAACTTTATCATAGAATATGAACTAAAAATATATACAGTGAGCGACTGTGAACATAATACGACATGACAGCATGAATGCATCTCAGAAAACACGTTGAGCGAAAGAAACAAGTCTGAGGAAAATACATGTGGTATGATTTCAGTACTCCAACGTTCAGAATTACAAAGCCAATGTAAGATACTTGGTTTTAGAGCAGTGTTTCCCACACCAGGGGCCCTGGAACCATCCCCGTGCACGTCAGTAGCAGATGCCTACAACTAGTCTTGACTATGGGTGGTATACCGTACAGAAGCTACTCATTGTTTGGCAGTGCTAAGTAATGTTTTCTTTGAAAAGAAGGCAGTTCCCCAAATTTGTTTGGGAATCTTTGTTTTCAGAATCCATGCATTGATAGCAGAAACTCTAAATAAAAGGATAACATCTATATTGTGTTACCTCTAGGACAGTGGCTCCCTTTTACTGTAGCCAGCCCATGGCACAATATCTAAAGGTAATTTGGGTCACCACAACTGAAGCCTGTGTGTGCTTGTGTGTGCGAGTGCGCGTGTGTGACCGACCATGCGCAGACATACACTGGCATCTCATGCTTATCGCCCTACTGGCTAAGCTCTTAAAACTTGTCTGCCCCCACTTAGCTGTAGTGCTAAGGTTGACAGGACTTGCTCTATGGCGGTGGAGGAAAGAACAGGGTGTTCAAAGTTACCGTGATATTCTAGTCCTTCACTGAAGTGTTGGATATGTTGGTGTTGGCTCTTTTTGCTCTAGATGGTTCTGTGTATTTGCTTCAGACGGTTCTGCTTGTGGGAAGTGGAATTCAGTATGGGGCTTCTAGCGGTGTCACAGGGTCTGGTCAGCATTGCCATTCCCTCAGGCATGTAGGAGAGCCTTCTTCAGTGAGAAGCAGGGAGAAGAATCCCGTGACTACCAAGAAAGAAGAGCATGTGTGGGCCACCCTGCCCGACGAGGTGACACAGCGGCAGCGGAGGGCACACCCCCAAGGCGGTGGTGGGTCAGAGCACAGGAGCTTCTCTGAGACCGTGAGGCAGAGTGCAGTGCTTCTTGGCTGAAAAACAAGGCAGAGGACAAGGGACCGTGGGTCCAGAGACTGGGGACCAGAGAGAGGGAATGGACAGTAGCCTAGCTGAGCCGAACTGTTGTGGACAAAATAACTGCATCCCTCTCACTTTGTAACCAGAGTTGTGAGTTCTGTGTTGCCAGGGCAACAGATTACTGAAGCCAGCAGAGAGTAGGCCTGAGAGGGGTGACTGGAGTCCTCACAGAGTAAAGAAGGACGGTGCTTGCAGGCTTGTCTGACCTCCACCTTAAGGCAGCGAGCCCGATTGTGGTCTGGGGAGCCAGGTCCAGTATGGCTCTCATGCCATTTTCCCAACTATACCACTCCTAACACAACTATACCAGATGCGTGTGGGATTTTAAGGCCTTGCATTTACCCATTTTTTTAGTTTGGGAATATGGGGTTGTAACTAGGCACATAGTCATTAAAGAACGTCTCTGTCTCAAGGCTCGATGACAAAATGCCTTCCTGCCCATTTTCTTTTGAAGAGGCTCAGGCCGGAAAATCTGAGACTCTGGGCAGGAAATGCAGTGATATGTATTTTTATCCCCCTTCTACCTTCTATGTGAGGATGAGAACACTTTTGGAATTCATTGAGATGAGTGACATCGGACTTCTGAGTAGATGCTGTGAGGGTGGGTTGTAAATCCAGGCAGGCTGGAGCCCACCTTGTGTGTGTCCCTGTATCTTCCACAGCACCTTGCACAATTAATGTCCAGAAACTCAATGTTTGAGCACAGCTTTTAGTTTGGGCCTTAGTTTGAATTCAAAAAGAAACAGATTTTCCTTCCTCTTTTTCTACCTTTTGTTTTTTCATGCATCTTTGCAGATGAGTTTTTTTTTAATGCGTCCTATGTTTCCATTCAAGTTGTTGGATTTTGTAGACGTCATTTGTAATCTCAAAGTCCAATAGGATTATGTTTGTCCCCAGTTACAAACACAAACCACTTACCATGAGTCCATTCTAACTCTTAGCCAAGATGAACTGTCATTTGTCGAGTTTTCAGGGGCTGGCTTGTCGGCCGTAGATCGCCAGGCCTTTCATTTGAGGGGCTTCCAGGTGGATTCAAATTGCCAACTGACCCTTAGCAGTTTGTGCCACCCCAGATTCCATCCTTATTTCTATGAGCCGGTTATTTTGTGTTGTCCCCTTAAAGTTACATTGTGTTTTCTCAGCTAGTCTGAGAGACAGCTGCCAAGTTGAGTGAGACCTTCAAACAACAGGAGTAAGGACAACCCCATGGCTGTCTACTCTTCTGATTTCTTCTCAGAGTCACCTAAGAATGCAGAGTATGACTTCCCCCTAGAGATTCCAGGCCATACATCTTTACTGAAGCTGGCTGCCATGTCGTTCTCCTGGGAAGTAGCTGGGGGGTTTGAACTGCTGACCTTCTGGTTAGTAGCCGAGTACTTAGCCACTGCCCTACAAGGCTCCTTGGATTTCAATAAGCAAGAGGGTAGTTGAAGGTAGTGAAGGGTCAAGAGAGCATGACACTTAGAGAAGAGGCTGTGAAGGAAGATGGGTCCAGCTGTTGGAGCAGGAGGGTGCTGGGCTGATGGGGCCATCCAGAGGCAAGCTGCCTTTTTGAGTCCTTGCACACGGGGCTGGGTAGACCTGGCACCAGTGCTTGGGATGCTCAGCCACGGGTCGGAAGGAGGCCTGTGGAAGCCTGACCTCAGCGTGGCTGCTGTGGTGGTTCTGAGGTTGGGGACTCTCGAGAAGGATGCTCGGAGCTGCCTTGAGTCAACTCAGCAGAACCTAAGGATACTGTCACAAAGGGTGGCAGAACTGTTGGCACTTTCCTCCGAATACCTAGCACTTGGCTTGGAACCAAGGCCGGAAACCTTGGGGGTGTTCAGTCTTATTGAATGACAGAAATCCGCCTTTGGACTCATTTTAAGATTTGAAGGTAGGTAAGGATGCTTTCTAAAAGAATGGAGGGGAAAAAATTGTGAATTGGATCTAAAGACTAAACAGGAACAACTCTTGTTGTCTGCTGTGGAAATACCCAGTACTAATAAATACCCAGTGCTAAGTAAATCAGACATCATAGGCTGACATTCAAAAAGGAGGAGTGGGAGATGGGGGAGGAGAGGGGGAAAAAAAGTTGAGTGAATTTATGGTGCAAAAGCATCCCTGCTCGGTGTCAGTCTGATCCTTCAACATAATGAGCAGATAGCAGGTGATTAAGGAGACAGACCGCCACGGTGTTTTCTTCTAGGAGTCCCTAGTCTAAAACGAGTGAGACCACGGTGGAATAGAGAGCCAGGGCAAGCACACTAACAGTGGCCAAGGGACCAAAGTTCCACACCTGTTTCTTATTTTATAAGTAGATGCCTGCTAATCCGTAAACATCAAAGGATGTGACCAGGATGATTATTCCGAGACAAGTGAGTCTGTGCTGGGTGTGCCCTGCAAGTGTTAGAGTGGGCAGACTCTTCCTTTGACGTAGATGGGGCCTTGGTGGTGCAGACCCTGAAGCACTTGACGCCTCTCTGGAAGGCTGGAGGCTGGAACCTTCCCGGGGCACCTCAGCAGACAGTGCTGGCCATCTGCTTCTGCAAGACGTCAGCCTGGAAACACCTTTTGAAGCAGTTCTGCTCCGTGCCCAGGGGGTTGCACCCAGAGAGAGGTGGCTTGACAGCATTTGGTTGGTTTCTACCAGAGGACAAAAATCCTTACCTCCGTTTTCTAGGTAGGAAGCTTAAGGTGCAGGTAGAAAAGTTACACATGATCAGAAATGGTGTGATAGGTAGCACGCACCATTGCTGCTAAAACCTAGAACACATGGAGGCTGAAGGGAGTGGCGGAAGTCTTCAGAATGAGCCATTTGCTCCGAAGAGCTAGGCTCTTCGACTTCCTGCTTGGTGTGGGACAGGAGACAGTGTGTACTTTCTCTAGGATGCATCACAAAGGAGTAATTTAGTTTTTGAAACAAAAGAAGCCCTGTTCTGTGCATCTAGACTATTTTGAGTTTGAAGCAATGCTCAGTTGGTTCTGGTCAGGAGGAAGGGGTGGAAGGTGCGTTGTTGAGGCCAAGAATTTTTTTATTACAATGGTGGTTCTATGACTTTACGAAGCGCTGACATTAGAAAGGAGACTGCTCGGGAATGTGGTCGTGAGTTGAACCTCTCCAGTCAGGTATGAAGTGACTCTGACCCGAGAGGCTCCAAGGGCCGTGCTGAGGACTTTCAGTGTCAGTCATCAGGATGAGTGCTCTCAGAGGGACTCACTTTTGTCCCCAAGCATCACTCAGTCAGGGACTCCCGTCACCACTGAGCCAGGGCACCCTGGCGGCAGGATCATGAGGGCTGGGGTGGCAAACAATGTTTTTGTTTCTTTGTTTGTTTTTATCTTTTTACTGTGACTTAGATAAAAGTTTATAAGAGCAGATCAGTTTTCCATTCAACGATTCATACACATTTTGTCTCATGTCATTGGGTGCAATCTTCACCATGTTACATCACTTACTACACTAACTCCCTGTGTTTCCAGGCCTCCTTTTCTCCAGCCCAGCGGTTCTCTCTCTGTGTGTGTGTGTAACGACCCTTTCACAGGGGTCACCTAATACATCCTGAATATCACATATTTACATGATGATTCATAGCTGTAGCAAAATTACAGTTACAAAGTAGTAACGAAAATAATTTTATGCTGGGGGGTCACCACCACATGAGAAACTGCATGAAAGGGCTGCAGCATTAGGAAGGTTGAGACCCATTGTCCTCTCCTTTCTAACTTCATCCTGGGCACAGGCTGCACTTTTGATCTCAAATGGCCAATTATTCTAAAGTGTGCCTACCTCCCTTGGGTTATTGTTGCCCTTATAGACCTGACTGTTGTTTGGTTGACAATTGAGGCACAGGGGTGTTCTCATTTCCAGACCTAAAGAGTGATTATGGGATGCAGACTGGGGGTTTCTCCAGTCTCTAAGATAGCTCTTTTTAAAGCACACAGAAGCCTCAGTGATTTTTTTTTAACGTTTTTACATTCATAAGCTGCAGAAAGTAAAATTTAAATAATGAATGAGATTTGACTAATCGATATCAGTAAAATATTAAGTATAGTCACAGATTTGGTTAGTAACACAAGTTTAAAGAATTCTTTTAAAAGCTTTTGAATTAGCTATGTAGACATTTTATTAGCAGAGGAAAACATCTTCCTCGATAGCAGTCAGAGAGTTTATAAAGATGGACTCCAGTGTTGTCCTGCAAGCATGATGTACTCCATAGTAGGTGACTTACTTAGTGATGTTGAGCTGGTGCCTCCTCCTGGCTCCCCTGCAGGACAGGGCAGAACTGCCCCATGAGTTTCTGAGACTGTGATGCTTTACAGGAGTAGAAACCGCCCCCTTCTCCTTCAGAGCAACTGGTGATTTCGAACTGCTGACCTTTCATATTGCAAGCTCAACTCATAACCCCCTTCCGTTTATCTAGCTCTGATATTGGCTTGTACCTCTTTTTATTATTATAATAAAATGATGTAATAATTGTGTACCATCATACAAAACTATTACTAATAGCGTGTGTCCTGAAAGGTGCTTATATCAGCTTAGATCTTCCAAGTCTGGACAGGTTTTACCCTGACGTCCCGTCAGATTCTTGCGGTGCATTGTGCTGTATGTGAAGCCTCAGGAAAACCAAACAGAAAATGCAAACCCCAGTCCCTGCCATTGCGTTGTTTTTTGACTCCTAGTGACTGACGGTCCCTGCGGGTTTTGGAAACTCGCGTGTTAAGGGACGAGAAAGACTCATTTTTGTAAACCACTACTGGTGCTGCTGGTAGTAACAGGCAAGATATCCATAAATAACTCGGGAGCAAAGGAGAGCCAAGTCTTTAAAAATCTTTAAGATCGCGAGACTACCTCCCTCCAAGACTGAATTTGTGTCAGGTCAGAAAAACCGTAGCCGGTGGAAGTTGGAGCCTACATGGAGACATGGTGTTAGTTTGCCATCTCTGCTGGAACAGATTGCTGAACACGTCGTGATTTGATGCTTGCCGTTCTAGAGCCAGCGGTCCATTTGGTTCACAGTAAGGCCAAATCCCGTGTTGACACAGTTGTGTTCTGCATGGGAACTCTGTCGGAGAAGGAGGCCAGTACTGTTGGGGCTTGTAGGAAGAGCTGGTGTCGTCCTGGTTACACACTGGGCTGCTGACCACAAGGTCAAGAGTTGAAATCAGCAGCAGACCCAGGGGAGCCAGAGGGGCTTTCTACTCCTGTAAAGAGTCAGAGCCTTGGAAACCGCTATCCTGCCCATAGGATTGCTAGGAGTCAGCATGGAGTCGAGGGCGGTGAGTGTGGAGTTTGGCTTGGTCTTGTAGAGGCTGCCTACATTCCTAGGCTCATGGCCAGACGTTGCGATTAGCACGACTCTAGCTTTTGCTGCTGTTGCCAGCTTCTAAGACACTTCCCGGTCTAACGAGCGAGCCCCTCCCCCGCAACGGTCTTCAACTCACACCTAGGAAGTTCCTTTTGCTGTGAAACATAACTTAGTATCAAGTTCCTAGTACAGCTTGTCCGGTGGGGAGCATATTTCTACCTTCCATAGATGCCCATGGGGAAAACAGAGAACTCAGTAAAATTTGTCATCATTCCTGGTAGAGGGAATCAGTACAGGGAGGCCCCGAGGCTGGGTTTTTGAGTGCCATTGTTATATATGACACTAAGACTGGAAGTTTGTCAGATAGACCAGAAAGAATTCCCACCAAGAGACTTTGCAGAGTGGCCCTTGGCTTTAGCAACACATTAAGGGGAAGGCGTGATGTGAGCAGTGCGGGGAGGAGTGGGTCTGCCTGCTTTGTATTTCTGTTCCCTGATGACTCTGGCATAAACACTCAGGGTCAGCAGCATGGTTTATACTGAAAAGCTCCCAAAGCTAGGGCCACTGAGTTGAAGACATTTAGCATAAGAGCATGGAAATGAATTAATTGCGATGTTGGTTTGGCCATTTTAATGAAGATCTATGGAGGCTTTCTATTCCCTCTGAGCGGTCCAGCCTCGGGAACCTGTCAGGGCAGCTCTCCCCTGCCCTGGAGGATGGCTGTAAGTCGGCATAGACGGGACAGCAGGGAGTTTGAGTTTTCCAACAGAAGATGCTGGTTAGTTTGTTTAGCACAAGATTGGCAGTTTCCACCCAAGATTGGCAGTTTCCACCCAGAGATGCCTCTGAAGAAAGACCTACACATCGACGTCTGAAAAAAAGAGGTGACTGGAAGTTGGAGTGAACCATAGAGCAATGGTTTTCTTTTGTTAAAATGGGGTGGGATCCTTTCATGTGAAAATCCCGGCTGGTAGAGAGTTCACGGTCTAGTCATCTGCTTCTTGAAGGCACCCAGGACCCCAGCTCCCAGGCTAACCTGCTCTTCAGATAGCTCACAAACACGCCCGCCACGCTCCCTCCCCATACATCTTTCATCTTGTGGGAAAGAGGAAATAGAGGTCAAGCAGTTTCCCCTTTACCAGTATGACCTGGAAGCTCTAACATCACTTCCTCTTAAGTCCTAATAATCAGATCATGGGGACATAGCTGTCTCTCACCACAGAAGAGGACTGGCAGTATAGAATCTTTTAAGCAGCTGCAAGACACTGGAGGTTCTATGACCCCAAGCCCAAACCAAACCCACTGCTATGAAGTTGATTCTGACTGGTGACCCTCAACAGTTCTGTTAGGAGCCTCCTCTCTTCTTGGGAACCACTGGTGGACTTGAATCCCTGTTCTTGAGGTTAGCAGACCAACTCTTCCCTGACAGCACTACCAGGGTTCCGTGCTGTTACCAAAGGAGGGAAGAACCATTAAATGTGTGTGTGTGTGTGTATACATATATACATATGCAAGGACATGAACTAAGTTCAATCATTTTTACCAATTCTGACCAAAGGAAGCTGAAATCCAGCAGGAAAGTCTCTGAGTCTCTGTCTGCTCAGATGCCCACTCCAGTCCTTGTCCTGCTTCTCGTGGCCACTTTGTAGTGGTCTACCATTCTGGGTGGGTTTCCCATGGGGAGCCTCTCAGAGATGCAGGAGGAAAACGGTGACGTAAAATCAAGTCAGGGTTTCCAGTAGCCATTGCCAGTGCACACCTGGAATGAGCACAGGGTGACAAGAAGATCAGTTTTCTGTCTTGTGCCAGGCCCGCAACCTAAGTCCAGCTTCTGGTTGGGTCCATCATTGAGGCTCCCTGAGCCAAGATTGAGTCTAGTGTCTATTAATGAGCCCACCCATCCACTGCTGCCCCCACCTATCCGCTTCTGTTGAGTGGGATCAGACTCTCAGTGACGCTGTAAGGCAGAGTAGGACTATTGCCCAGGGTCTCGGAAGCCAACTGCCCAAGCTTAGTCCTGCAGAGCAGCTGGTAGCTTCCAGATACCAGCCTTTCAGTTAGCAGCCTCACACTTAGCCCACTTGGCCACTCAGACTCCTGTGAATATCAATCAGCAGGTATACCTCAGAGATCTTGTGGGTTTGTTGGTTAGTTTGGGTAGATTGAAGAAACAAATCCACCAAAAATCATAAGTATATAAGAGAGAGTTTCGTATAAAGAGTAAGTATACATTAAGAAAGCATCCCAACCCCGTGCTGTTCAAGCCCATAAGTCAAGCATTAGCTCATATATCGAACACTGATCTACAAACTCCTCGTCAGTCTCATAAAACACACACAACGCCACCAACTGCGGGAGGAAAGTCAAATCAGTGAACATGTAAGCTGGCAGGGGTCTCCACACGGCTGCTCCATTACCCAGGGCTGCACAGGGTAGGTCCATGTGACTTCTCCTCAGGGATGTCTTGCAGGGATGCTGAAGCAGGGAACTGGCTAAGGCAGCTACATCCTGGTCTGACCATCAGAGAGCAAGAGTCCTGAGACATAGAAAGGCGAGGCTCAGCAAGCCATTTATCACTCCACTCTTCAATTAATCCCACATGGGTTTATCGGTTGGATTGGCACAATACACCCTAACTGTCTCAGTTTGGTTCCAGGCCCACTGCAGTGAAGTGAATATTGCAAAAAAGTGGGTCATACAAACTATTTTGGTTTCCCATTGCATATAAAAGCTGTGTTTCTGTTATCCTGTTGGCTGCTAAGTGGGTAACAGCATTATGAACACGTTTGAAATCCTGTGAGAACTACTCAAATGGAGGGTCCACTGTATAAGCTCAGAAATGAGTTTGTAGCCACCCTTTTCCTAACTTAAACACCCTCCGAGATGTTCTCCAGTAGGGTAAGAATGTTGGCTTAATCACTACCTCGTCTCCCAAAGGAGATCTTCTGTTTTAGGGCTAGTAAAGGAACATGCTGTGAGCCAGAGACAACCGCACTGCTATCAGTTTACGTAGCATAATAGTTGCACCACGAAATGTGCGAAATTGAAGGAACTACAGCCTATTTATCCCCTGCCTCTGGAAACTGGAGCCCAAACAGGAGCAAGAGCAAGTCTGTGTGGTTTGGGCCTTTTGTTCTGGGGAGTGCACACTCTGTGCTCTCCATGCCCCTCCCCACTTTTCCTGCAGCAGACCTTTGTGCCCAGCCAGGTCCCTCTGCTGTGAACCTCCCCGTTCAGTCTGCCCCAAATCAATTTCACTCTTTCAGGCACCACACTTCTTCCCAGGTTCTGGCCACTCCTACCCCAGGCACCCCTCATCTCTTCTGCTGTCCACCTGTTGTTCATCCTACCCCCTAGGCCCTTCTTCCCTCTCCAGCCTTTTCCCCTTCTCTGCCCCTTGCTCTTTAGCTTGGTGCCCTTGAGTCAATCCCAACTCTTAGCATCCGGATTGTACTAGTCCAGGTTGACTAGAGAAACAAACCCTGAGGCACTCATAGACGTACGAGGGCACTTTATATCAAGGATTAATTATGCAAAATGCGCCAGCCCAGTCCAGATGAAGTCCATAAGTCCAATATTGGCCCCAATTCCTCTTCGGACTCACGCAGCACATGCAATAATACTGAATGCAGGAAGATCACAGACCAGTGGGTCTGTGGGTCCAATGGCAGTGGAAGCATCTCCAGGGCTCTGGCTGCCATCAGGGTGACTTCATGTGCTGGTCAACAGCAAGGTGAAGCAGAGGCAGAGTGTGTCCCTATCCAGGGAGAAAGAGAGGAAGTCCCAGGATCCTCATGAGAAGGCCATTCCCACAAGGAGGGATCACCAGGCTGTGGCCTGATTGACAGGCTAGCCCCAACCTCTTCACTCTTATTTACCAAGTTGACATGGCATTGTCTAACGGCTACACCGATGTATAGCAGTTTCCTCTACACAATCAGCATAATCTTTGAAGTGTAAGTCTGATTATGAAATTTCTCTGTAGCTCCCAATTTCTTTAAAGTAACACCCAGACTCCTCACATTGTTTATAAGACCCTGATACTCAGTTAGCCTTCCCTCTCTACCCTATCTACCACCTCAAAAAACAAAACAAGCAAACAAACAAAAACAACCTCCAAGCTCACTGCCTTGAGTTGCTACTGACTCTTACTGACCCTGTAAAACAGGTAGAACTGCCCCTGTGAATTTCCAAAACTGTAACTCTCTATGGGAGCAGAAAGTCTCTTCGCTCTTCCTGAAAACACCTGGTGTTTTTGCACTATGAATCCTGAAGTGTCCAAATGTAACCCTTATGCCACCTGGGCTCTTTCTCTCATGTCCAGCACTGCTTACATACTCTTGCATTGTCAATTCTGCTCCTTACTGACCGAGTGGGGCAGAGTAGAACGACATCTGTCCCCTGCAGAACAGCTTGTGCATTGGACCTGCTGACCTTTCAGTTAGCAACCAAATGCCTACCACCGTACCAACGAAAAGCCAAACTCGCTGCCAGCGAGTTGATTGCCACTCAGAGCCACCACCAGAGGTTCCAAGACTGTGGAGTAGAAAGTCCAGTCCTTCTTCCACAGCTCACAGCCACGACGCCACCAGTGTAGTCACGATGCCACCAGTGCTCCCACTTTCTGAAGTCTGCTCCTTAGCTCGCTGCTCCTCCGCTTTCTGTTTCACCTTCCAGGGCCCTGCTTCTCCAGGCAGGTGTGTTTTGTCTTTCATTCTTTGCACTTCCCTTTTTTCGTACTTGCTTCCCCTGATCTCCAAGGCTTGGGCGAAATGCTCTCCTTCCTAAGTGTCTCCTGTCTTTACAGCCCAAGGCTCTAACTAGTCAGATTGCTTCTCTCACTCTTAGAGTTAGTTGACTGCTAATTTTTTTGGAAATCCCACCTCGTCTGCCAAGTAAGCTCAGAGAGGACGGTAACCATTTTAATTCGCGTCTCCTGTTTTCCCTCACCGCTTCTGGGGACTGCCTCTTCGCCCTTGTGTTAGGGTTCTCTAGAGAAACAAAAGCAGGACACTAGTATTTCTCTTTATATATTTATATCGATAGAAGGATATATATAATAATAAATGAACAGTTAACTAATCTATAAAGCAGTACAAATGGCTCAGTACAACTCACTTGCGTGAGACAGTCAGTAGACTGGCAGTCCTTGGAGTCTTGGGGGCCGCTGAGTAGTCCTTTGTAGAGCAATTCAGACTGTCTGGTCACAAACAGCAAACAGCAAAGCAGGTCACCAACAGTCAGCCAGATGACAGAGTCCAACAGTCCCCAGCTCAAGAGATGTATATTCCAGGAGTGTGGTGAAGCAGGGCTTGAAGGAACCTCAACTCACAGCAACACAATCCACAACTACGTGTCCCACGGGTAGTGTCGCTTGAAGATCGAGGCACACAAACAAGGCAGCCAGCTGGTCCGAAGATCCAAGAGCAAGAGAGAAACGCGGGAAGCCATTTCTTTCTCTGCCCTTCAATTGAGTTCATTGGCCATGTTGCCACAACAGACCTACCTATCTTCTTTGGCCATGTTGATACAACAAGCTTGTCTATCCCAGTCGTCCTCGTCACCCAGCACTTACTCTGGGCCAAGCACTGGGCGGAAACGTTTGTAAATCATTGAACACTCCTCCAGGCTTCTGAAGCAGGCCCCATTCTTCTCAGTTCATAGAGAGGCAACAGGGTGACAGAGAGAGAGAGAGAGAGAGAGAGAGAGAGAGAGAGAGAGAGAGAGAGAGAGAGAGAGACTGAGACTTTTTCTAAGGGATGAAAATGATATTTGGAATCCAGAATTTGGATTTTCGTATGGTGATACTTGAACCCTTACCCACCACACTCCACTGACTTCCAGATGGCTGGTGTTCACTGGAACAACATTTATTTAATCGGAGACCCTTTCTCGATCTGGCTGTTTGTCTTTTAATCATCGACATCTTTGAGGAGGCCAGGGGAGTTACTTCTCGTGATGCGTCTCCCTGTAGATGGTCTGCCTGTGCTCAGGTTAAACGTTTGGGCAGGCATCTTAGGGAGCTGACGGTGTGTCCCATGCGTGGTGGTCGCTCAAGTCCATCATTCGCCCCAAACACAGGCTGATGTTGTCTGCCTTTATTCCCTGAACTCCTGGCATCCTCCCTACTTACAGGGCCCTAGCAGCATAGCGAGTATCCTGTCAGGTTGCTGACTGCAAGGTCACCCTGAGAGCAAGACAAGGCTTTTGACTGCTATAAAATGTAGTCTGGGGAACCCAGAAGGGCAGTCAGTCCTGTCCCATACACTCGCTAGGTGTCAGAATTAACTTGATGGCAATGAGTGGGGTTTCTTGAGTTTTGGTCCCTAGTTCCCAAAAGTTAACTCACCGCAGTTGAGTCAATGCCTTCCCAGAGTCGTGAGCACTAGCACAGAGCAGAACTGCCCCGGTGGGGTTCTGAGACCGTAGCTCTGTATGGGAGTAGGGCAGAGCAGTGGGTGGTTTCAGGCTGCTGACCTTAAGGAGCAATGCTCAGCCACCATGTCACCAGGACGCCTCTGGTCCCTAGTTAATTAGAGTCTGTAATATTCCTTACGTGCCGATTACACAATTTATATTGTCCACTATATTTTTGCCATGTGTTTTGGGGTCACTTAAGGAACTGTTTTAGGCAGAGTAGTGAATTTGGGGAGTGTTTTTAGACCTGTGAGTTTACATCCAGATGGTTATCTTTGAAGAGAATCTGCGCTGAGGATATGGTGTTACCGAACAATGAACAATGATCTAGACCGTCCTGTGAATTTTTGTGGTGAGTCCACTGCTGTTAAAGTGGACTTTACGCTTCCTTTCTCCTGTGGTCCAGCCAGCTGTGTTCTCTGTCCCTACCAGCTGCCCCTCCAGATTTTAGCTGGCTTCATTCTCAAGGGTTAATCATGTGATGTGGTGGCTATCACTGCACATGTGTTTCCACTATGGAGAAGGGTTTCTGGTTATGTCTTCTCTGTTCGCCAAGCTTCATATCCAGATGATTACAGTTCGCTTCTTCTCAAGACAAAACAAAAGATAAGGAGCAGGACAGTAATGAACTCCATGTGAATTCTGGGCAAAGGGCTCTGGGAAGTTGCTTTGGGACATTAAAAATTGTACTGTGTGGGTGGGCGGAGCGAGGCTTTTCTGGATAAGAAAATTTTAATGTCATTTAATTTAGAAACTTAAGTGATGGCTCTTAATTTCTTCCCCTGACCCTCCCCCCTCCTTTTTTTTTTAAAAAAAAAATCATTTTACTGGGGGCTTTCACAACCCTTGTTACAAACCATACATCAATTGGATCTGACATTTTCGTACGTATATTCCATCTTTCTTTTCTAGACATTTATTTTTTCATTGAACCCTTGAGATCCGTTCCTCTTTTAAACTTTTTTTTTTTTTTTGGTTTTTGAGGCATCACTGCCCTCAGATGGTGGGAGTAGGAGGCCCAGCCTTTGCCCCTGTGCGGCTGGAATTGAACCTCCAACCCAGTGGGCCGCAGTCCCGCGCACAACCACTACGCCACCGGGGCTCAGCCCGAGATCCGTTCCTCTTTTAATTTCTTCCTTTAAAACAAATAAAATTTTTCTTTTGTTTTCTTGTTTGCTGTTGAGACCAGATAGCAGAACACCCACCCTCTCACCAGTTTCCATGAGTGTCATCACTGGTCAAGTGTGTGTCATCCTTCTCACTACCCGCCCTTTCCCAGTTGTCCCTCTTCCATGAACATGCAAGGATCTTCCAAAAGCCTGCGGAAAAATGTAATGGAAAGGTAATGGTCGTTTTCTGCAAACCGTCAGGAGTCTGCTCATTAGTTCACTGCCCCTCGGCTTTCTGTTCTACCTTTCCAGTGGCCATTGTCAATTGGATCTCATCAAGTTCCTTCTTACTATTTTCCCTTTAAAGTGACCAGACGTCCCGCTTTGGGTGGGATATTCCCGATTTCAAACAATTTTTCCTGAGTCCCACGGCATTTTAAAGAAGTCCCGATTTTTGTCAAGAATGCACGACAAGCTAGGGAATGGTGGGAGAACAGGAAGGGAATATACCCTCTCTACCCTTGCGCCCCTTCCTCAGTCTCAGTGCTGTCCCGCTTTACCAATGTTAAAATCTGGTCCCTTTACTCTAAATTCTACTTCTTTTGCTGATGCTGTGGAGAGTGCACGGTAAAGCATACATTAATTCAGCAGTTTCTGTGTTTACAATTTACCGTGATTGACTTTCTTCTTCATTAACATAAACTACTAAAAATGTCTGAACGTTCCAATTGCTTCTGTCACTGGGATCGCCAAAGCGTACAGTACTTGAAACAGACCTGTTTCCTAGTTAAGCTAAACAGTTGTTAGATTTTAAGATGACTTTCAGAAGCTATTTCTGTTGTTTAAGGTACAAAGATCATCTCAGAGCAATCATTTTAGGAGTCCATCGACACTCCATGGCTTCAGAAAGTCTAGAGTCCATGAGAATTTGACATTCTATTGGGCATTCCTCCCCTTTTGATTAGGATTCTTCGAGGGACTCTGTGCTCAATCTGCTCAGTAATGGTACCCGAAAGCATCCAGTTCTTTTGGTGTTGTGACAAAGGAGGCATTTGTTCACGATGGCAATTCCATAGCCTCCTCCCATCCCTGGTCCACCCTCGTCTCTGGTTCTCTTACCCAGGGCCACTAGAGACCAGCTGTTGTGCCGTGCGTGGCTGCTTGCAAATACTGAAGATCTCAGGTACTGTGTAGTGAAGTAGAGCATAGAACAGCAGCAAGCACTTTGGTTCTAAAGCCAATTCACTGAACTGTTCTGAGAAACCATGATCCTAAATCTCCAAACCAAGGCTCCACATTCCATGAGGTGTTTGACCCTAGCAGTCCCAGAAGCTGCTCGCTGGTTGTGGTTGTAGTAAATATATCATACATAACTGTACAGGGGTGCGTGCTTGTTGACAGCAATGAGGATGTGCATCCCTACCCTTTGCTAAGGCATTTTTTTGTCCAGTGACATAAATTATTCTTGTCCGCCTCTCCTCTGAGCTTGGTTAATAAACTTTCATTTCTATACACCTGCGTCTTCTTTTTATTGAGTGAGGGTGTATAGTACTTGCCTTTTTTCTGGCTGGCGTATTGTACTGAGCTTAATGCCTTCAAGTTCTGTCCAGATTGTAGCATGTGCCGTTCCCTTCTCCTGGTGGAATGGTCATGTTCTGTTGTCCGTAAGTACCACACTGTGCTTATTCATTCATTCAGTGCAGCAAATGTGTTAAAGTTTTTTTGTTTTTCTTTTTACATGACCTTTGATTTGATTTTTGGGGAGCGGGATAGTTTGTGGAAATTTCCATTTCTGGAAGTGTGCATTTTTTACGTCGTTTGTTTTTACGGATGGTTGACTTTGTTTTCATGATCAGTGTTTAGACTTCAGGACTCGTCCTTTTCTCTTGATAGAACCAGGAGCCAGGTGCCCTCATGTCGATCTGGCCAGCCTAGGTGTATTTGAGCAGAATTGTAATCTGTAGGGATTTTTTTTTTGCCAAGGGCCAATTTTTGGGAACTAGATGACCCAGGCTTTTTCTTTGTGGAGACTCTAGGTAGCCTCCAAGTTCCAGTCTCTTGAATGGCTAAACAGGTTCACCACTCACCCAGAGACTTCTCTTCCTCGACAGAGAGACAATTTGTCTTTGCCAATGATGAAAAGTTATTCTAGGATGCAGCCACGATGCAAAATGCAGTGCACTCACACCCATAGCTTGAGAACAAAATTGTTTTCGGTTTTCTGCACCACCAGATAATATACAATCCATATATAATTGACTGTAGGGCATGATTTAGTCTTGCCTTTTTGGAAGTCAAATTTATTTCAACACTGACAATATTTTATGCAAAGCAAAAGTGAACCTGAATGGGAGAGGCTTTCTGCTTATTGATCAGTTATATTTCTCTGATTTTATGTAAGGCTCTGGCATGCAGTAGGTGTCCAACAGCTCTGTGTTGGCTGCTCGGGTGTACAAATCTTTGGTAGGGAACAGGGCACGGGCAGTTAGGACTACAGGCAGGACAGTTCATGTGCTCGCACTTGGAAGGCTTCCTTCCTCAGGGGAGGGAGTTCTGCTTCTGCCGGTCACTGGCGTGTCTGCAGTCCCGACACCTGGCTCTGCCTCAGGCTCTGCACAGATATTCAGAAAGTGTGAAATATGTGTGAGGTTCACAAGGGGACAGAGCTCCAAGAATCGTGTTGTAATGCGGTGTACCTGCTCATGGGCATACCCCAGTGCTTTGCAGGCCTCAGTCTGCTTGTATAGGAAACACTGTCCATCTGTAGTTTTTCCTTTATGCTCCTTACCTTTTACAGTTACTCCAATGTCCAGTTAGGAGAGAGAAGCAAAACATAGACACAGGCCAGACTCAGCCCGACTCTTATCATGGGGCCCTGCCCTGCAGTGTCAGCTCCTTGATAATGGAGTTGAGAAAGCTTATTATGAATACACACCAAGCTTGTTAAGGGAATCATATAAAAATATTAGCTGATTGTTAAAAATCATTAAGATGATACAGCAGCATGTGATTTTTTTTTTTTATGATTAGGAAGAAATTCAAATAATTGAATGGTATTACCATGCCAGCACTTCTCAAAGAATGCTTCTCTTCATCTATGTTAGGGCCCAGGGCTCTATTTTAGCTAAGTATTCAGATGATAAGTATCTCTTGGAATTTTTTCGAGGATCCCTGCTACAGGGAAGGATGGGCTGTCACTGGCAGCATTAGAACTTGTGTCCCATGGGAAGGTTGGGGAAGAGAGCTGAGTGTTGTTGAATATGAGGGGGAACCTCCCAACAACTGAGAAGCTGACCTGACCGCAAACACTAAGGAGCAGAAGCACTCTTCTTGTCCCAGCTCACAGGGGAGGACACCATGCAAAGGGTCTTTTTTTTTTTTTTAAATCATTTTATGGGGCTCATACAACTCATCACAATCAATCCATCCGTCCATCCATCCATCCATCCATCCATCCATCCATCCATCCATGCATCCATGCATTCATTGTGTGAGGCACATTGTTGCCATCATCATTTTCAGTACATTTTCTTTCCACTTGAGCCCTTGGTATTAGCTTCTCTTCCCCCGCCTCCCCCATGAACCTTTAATAATTGATAAATTATTATTTTTTCATGTCTTACACTAACCAATGTCTCCCTTTGTCCATTTTTTTGTTGTCCACCCCCCCGGGAGGGGGTTATATGCCAATCATTGTGATCGGTCCCCCCACTTTTCTCCCCCCACTTCCCCTTCCTTTCCTGGTAGCTCTACTCTCAATATTGGTTCTGAGGGGTTTATTTGCCCTGGGTTCCATGTGTTTCCAGCTCTTATCCTTATACATGTTCTGGTCTAGGTGGATTTGTAAGGAGATTTGGGGGTCAATATAGTGGGGCATGAAGCCTTCAAGAACTAGAGAATAGTTGTACATTTCATCGGTGCTATACTGCACCTTGACTGGCTTGTCTCTTTTGCCCCTTCTGTGAGGGTCCAAAGTCCAATTGCTTTGGGTCTTTACTTTGCACTCCTCCTCATTCACAATGATATGATTTTTTTTTTTTTTGTTTTGTTCTGGGTCTTTGGTGCCTGATTTCTCATCCCATGACACCTCAAGAGCACACAGACTGGTGTGTGCTTCTTCCATGTGGGTTTTGTTGCTTCTCAGTGGGATGGCCGCTGGTTTATCTTCAAGCCTTTAAGACCTCAGATGCTATATCTTTTGATAGCCGAGCACCATCAACTTTTTTCATCACATTTGCTTATGCACCCACTTTGTTTCCAGAGATTGTACTGGGAAGGTGAACCTCCAGTTTAATAGAACAGAGTGTTCTGACACAGAGGGAGTACTTGAGTAGAGGCCTAATGTCTTTCTGCTACCAGCCTATTTTATCTAAACAGACCTGCGGAGATAATAATATGCACAAAAAACAAGACAGAATAAAACAAAGTAATAAGAGAAAACAAAACAGCAGCCATAAAAAAAAAGTGACAAAAAAGAAAAGCCTGTGAATAGTTCAAGTTCTGTTTGTTGACCTTTAGGAGTGTTTTCCAGTAGAGTCTGATGGGGTGCCATGCCTGGCCATACCTATTTTTGGTATTCCCAGAGACTTCATTGTTCTGTTGCCCTTGCTGTTCTGTTACTGCCCTTAGTTTCTCCTCTGTGTGGTGGGGTCAGATCGACCACAATTCCCACACTGTGTCTCCAGGTTTGTTCCCTGTCCTGCTGTGGGTCAGTGTGGGACGTCGTGTCTCGTGGTGGGGCCAGCTCTATGCCTCTGGAGTTCGTGGGCCAGAATGTGCTCCACTCTCTCTCCCTCCTCTTTTGCTTGCTCCTGTGTGCGCTGATCAGACATGCCCCTCTCCCTGAGCTGTAGCTTCAGTGCTGTCCTCTGAAGTGAATTCTTCTGCAGGGAGGGGAGGCTGCCTGTCCACTTGGTTGGGATGGGGCCGACCCCTCAGTTGGTTCTCTGATTTGAAGTCCATTCCCTCTTTCCCTGTGGACTTATTTTAAACAAAGTAAAAATATACGCATGTCAGCAAAGGTCAAGAAAGGCTTACCAGTAAGTAAGCAAGAAAAGTTACCATTGTTGGGTTTACTCCAAACTGAAAAAAAGGAAACTGAAACAAAACCACACTGCTATCAAGGTGATTCTGACACAGAGCTAAGCAAGAGCTGGCTCTTTGGGTTTCTGGCTGTCAGCTTTACAGGGGCCGCAAGCGTCCTCTTTCTTGGTACGGCTGGCTCCAAACTGCCAACCTTGCAGCAGCCCGTCTAGTAGCCTGCTACGCCACCAGCCTTTGTAAAAGGCATGCTCAGCCGAAATGCAAACCAAATGCCCACACTGAATTCCAGGAAGCAGCTTCCCGCTTCTTCCTCCTCTTTCACTGGGGGCACTTTGTCCGAATTAAGGGATGGAGGTGGTCGGCCCATAAGGACACCTTGTGGCATCAGTCTCCCTCTCCCCCACCCCCAACTCACTGTTGTGGAGGACATGCTGACTCATGGAGTTGCCGCGCGCGCGCGCCCCCCCCCCCTCCCCCCCGTGGGTTTCTGAGATTGTAACCGAGATTTACAGGAGTAGAAGGCCCAGTCTTGTTTCCTTAGTTCCAACTGCCAACCCTGTGGATCAAAGTCAAACCACCAGGCCTCCCAAATCTCCAGTCTCCAACAGAGTCGAAATGAACAAACGAATGATTACTACCCTACTGACCCCTGAAATCATTGGATAACCAAGTATCAAATTACTTTTGATTACTTCACACCAAACTGAAATGACCAGGCAAATCAACATGTAATCTATCATCAGCTTCCTTTCGTTCCGCTTCTGTCCGGGCGTCACCGTTCTTGCAGGACTTGCTCATGGATTTTTCCTACCCGTGCTGTGTCAGAGCTCACAGATCAGAGCGCAAGATCCTCTTTCTGCCAAGCCTGCCACACCATCAGGTGCCACCTGGAGACTTGGGAGTCCTTAGACACCCTTACACTGGCTTGCTGGTTACAAATTCAGTTTTCCCACTGTCCCTTTAAGTTCAATTCTTGGAGGCAGCCTTCCACTTCTTACCTGCTCTCCTTACACTTTAGAGATCCCCTCATCTCCTTACATGTCATCTCTCTGCTCAGGGGTCCTTCACCCGCTCCCAACATGCTGGTCAGCTCCTTCTACTTCCTTGCATTTGATAGTTCAAGGAAAACGATGCCAAGAAGTCACAGGCAATGCAATACATAGGATTACAGTTTTGTTATTGGAAAAAAGGACCACCGCCCCTCCCTCTGCCATGTGCATTTATATCATTTACCAACCAGGAAGGTCATGGTGCTCTTATGTTTAGTTTTTTTTATTGGGGGCTTTTTTTTTTTTTTTTTTTAGTTTTTTAGGCATCACTGCCCTCTGGTGGTGGGAATAGGAGGCCCAGCCTTTGCTCCTGTGAGCTGGAATTGAACCTCCGTCCCAGTGGGCCACAGTCCCATGCACAACCACTACGCCACCAGGGCTCAGCCCTTTATTGGGGGCTTTTACTACACAATTCAAACTTCAGGTCCTCTCCTGGTCAGGCCTCACCCAAGAGTCATCTCATTACCATACCCCGTTAATTTAGTTGTGATTCGAACATGCATCAAAGACATTTCAGATCACTGTGGAATTGCTAAGGTTTTAGAGGTTGCCTCTTAGAAACCAAAGATCAAGACCCAGTTCTTTGGGTCAAGCTGATGAAACTCCTACAAGCATAATTTGATGTGAATGAATGCTCTCACATGGTACGTCATTTTTTGATGTGAAACAGAATACAGCAACAATAAAAATGTTGGTGTTGTGGGCTGTGGAGTCTGTTCTGACTCACAGCAACCCACATCCTACAGGAATCAACACTGCCCGGTCCTGAGCCATCAAAACAGTGGTTTGTATGTTTGAGCCTTTTGATGTAGCCATGGTGTCCATCCACCTGTTTCTGCTTCTTTTCCAGACATGGTGTCCTTCTCCAGGGACTGCTCTCTCCTGATACCACATCCAGAGTATGAGAGACAAAGTCTCACCATCCTCGACACTAAGGCACATTCTGTCCGGACTTTGTCCAAGACAGATTGGTTTGTTCTTTTGGCAGTCCCAGGTATTTTGATTGCCAGTACCATAATTCAAAATCTTCCAAACTCTATTTAAGAACTAGAAAACTAGAGAAGCAATAGCTGCCAAGACCTAGTGGTGTTGTTGATATCTCTTGGGTGGCTAACCACAAGGCCAGCAGTTCAAAACCAGGTCTCTCCTACAGAAAAAGATCGAATCTTTGTACGAGTTTAGAGTTGCAGTCTCAGAACCCCCAGGGGCAGTTCTACCTTGCCCTGTTGGATCACTACAAGCTGGAATAGACCTTGATGGCTGTGAGCTTGAATTCTGAGATCTGGCTTTTAAAGTATTTATTCTAATTGTAATACTGAAATTGACAGGATGTGATTATATAATTCTTTTGTAACTCAAAGTTGTAAACATTGATCGGTATTCATTTTTGTTTTCTTGTAAGTGAAGTCATTTGTTTTCTATTTCTTATTTTTCTTTTGTATATGTTTGTGCATGAGCAGGAAGGAGCATGTAGCAGGCTTGATAATATGACTATCAAAAAGTTGGGTGTTTTGGTTGACAGAAACTTGACAGCAACCAACAATACTAATAAGCACAACAACAATCTACTGCTGCTTCTTGAATTTCAGTACCCCATTCGCTTTTAGGTTCATTTTAACTTCTAGTTCTCAGAGAAGAAAAACATCATTCTTGTGATGCCTGTTCTTGTGATGTCTTGAGGTTTTCACAACGTTTGTTATTCAAGGTGTATTTTGTTGTTTATGCGAGCTGAATCTAGCTCTAAATGCCCCACATAATGTGTTTCCTTTTGTTTCCTTTATGTCAGTGAAGGCATTTTGGGGTTTTAGCTCCTATTCAAGCCCCATCTAAATAATGAATAATGAGTCTTTTCATTGAAATTACAGAAACCCACCCAAGTCATCTAAGTGTGAATTAGAGCTCTTGATTCGAGGATTTTTCGTCAGACCCAAGGTCAAGGATGTGGTCTATCCTCGGGAATACCTGGAATCAAAGACCAGGGAGTCTCAGTGACATCCCAGGGGTTTCTGTCTCCCGTATCTGCTTTTCTTTCCGTCCCCCGTATCTGCTTTTCTTTCCAGGTCTCCTTAATTTTTTTTTTTAAAGGCTGCTTTTTCCACGAAGTAGACAGAGGCTGCTCTCAAGGTCATTTATCTTACTCTGAGGCGGGTGAGAGCCAGAACTTGATTGGACTGTCTTGTTTTTCAAGGTCTCTCGAGTTTTCTGCTTTTGATAGAGTGCAGTCTCACTCATTTACTTTTAACTCCCTGTTAGTGGAAAACCTTCTCTGATGGGTATTGGGCAGACACAAACTCTGCTTTGCACTGCGGTCATGCCTTCCTTCAAAGCCGATGATGCCTTCTGCGAAATAGGATGTTAGGTGATTTACATCTTGGATCCAAGTCGTGTTCCTAAGCCTGTCTTTAAGTAGGATTTGTACGTAAGTCATAACCGGCAGGCACAGTTCATATTGAAGGTCAAAAGTTCACCTTAGTGTAGAGCGTACAGTCAGTGACATCGCTGAGGGGCCCCGGAGAGGTTGACCGAACCAGGTGACACAGAGGGAGTGGCACCAGGATGACTAGAATTTTTAATGTTTCAGCAGAAATGTTTTATTTTTTTTCTGGTCCATATCAATATACCTACAAGGGTCAAACCAGGGCAGTTTGCTTTTTGATCCTTCTATGGCACTGGATCGTGCATTGTTTGGTTCTGTTGTGCATGGGCTTGTGGTGGCACCTGACAACATGTGACATAGTGGGTGACATCTTGGGCTGTTACTAGCAAATGCAGCACTTTAAAACCAGCAACTGCTCAGAGGAAGAACGATGAACTGAGAAAGACTTGGTCTCAGGATTCCACAGGAGCCGTTCCGCTCTGGCCTCCAGGGTACTCAGCGTCAGAATTGACCTCACAGTAGGGGGTGGGCAGGCGGGGTTTCACCCATCTTGGGAAACACTGACCTGGGTCTTTGGGGCATTTGTGAGGATTTTGGATTTGGGTTATTACTACGAATGACAGACGAGTCATACAAGGTTTTGAGTAAGGAGACAGCATAGACTGACTTTTGTTTTAAACGGATTATTTTTTTTTTTTTTTTTTTTTTTTTAGGCATCACTGCCCTGGTGGTGGGTAGGAGGCCCAGCCTTTGCTCCTGGGAGCCGGAATCGAACCTCCATCCCAGTGGGCCGCAGTCCCGCGCACAACCACTACGCCACCGGGGCTCAGCCCGATTAAACGGATTATTTTGCCTGCTGTTTTGAGACTCACCTGTAGTAGGTCACAAAGAAAGGCAGGAGAACTGTAAGCTGATTGTTGTAATAATGCAGGGGAGACCTCTTGAATAGGGTGGTAGGAGTGGGGGGTGGTGACAGTAGTCCGAGTATGGATAGATAATATGGATGGAGCATTAGATGTGGATAAAGAGAGGAGTGAAGACTATTTTAAAGAGAGGAGTCAAGAATATGGTTGTGCACGGGACTGCGGCCCACTGGGTTGGAGGTTCAAATCCAGCAGCAAGGCTGGGGCTCCTACTCCCACCACCAGAGGGCAGTGATGCCTAAAAAGAAAAAAAGAATTTTTTTTCTCTCCCTTTCTAAGGATGTTGAGAAGATTAACTGACAGAGGGAAGGCTGTGTTGAGCAGCTTTTGGAGGCGAGAGACATACTCCTCAGTTAGGAAGCTCTTGCAATATTCCAGGCACAAGGGGATGAGGACCTTTACCGTCGGCTGTAGGAATGAAAGGATGCAGTCAAGTGAGAGAACCATTGCCCAGGTCTTGTGTGATAGAGTGCTGGAGCCACGAGACATGTAAGTGCATGAGAAGGTGGGCTCAGCATGACTTGAAGATGGGTGGCCAGGGAAAGAAGGTAGTGCTTAATTGAGACAGGGGACTCAGAGAAGGAATCTGGTAGAGAACAAAGAAGATGACCATGGCTTCAGATGTGTTGAATGGAAGGTGCCATACTGGAATGTATTGTTGAGCCTAAAGGCATGGTAGAAGGGAAGATTTAGGTATTTGTAAACATGGTGCCCTTCCTCTCTCAATAGTTTTATTGGCGTGTACTTCACATATCGTGCAATTGAATTGTCCAGTCACTTTGAAGAGTTGTGCAATCAGTACCACAATCAATTTAAGTGCACTTTCTTCTCATACTTATTGTTAGCTCCTCATTTTCCCTTAAATTCTCCTGCTATGCCCTTAGGTAATTATTAGTCCAGTTATTGCCTGTACATTTTTACCTGTCCTGGAATTTATATACCTAAAATCATGCAAAACATAAGCCAGGAAGAAAAACAACAATGACAAACCAAAACAGACAAAAACTTCAATTGTAAAGAAAACAGGAAAAAATTGAAAACTGAAACTTTAAAAAAGAAACTGAAAAAAGAAACTTTAAAATTGCTCCACAGGGAGATGAAATGATAAAGTGTGTCGTTTTAATCCAAGGACAGCTCCCATAATAAACTGTACATGGCTCTCTTTCTGTATGATGGCTGCTCTATTCACGTCCCCTTACTACAGTCACAGAGGGCTCACCAGAGGCTTCACCCATGTCCGGACCCTGTGAATGCATTGTGGACTTCCACTGTCTTCCATAGCCTTCCTCAGACTGGGTGTTCAGATTGTTCTCTCTGTTAGGAATTTTGTGCATGAAACGAAGGAAGAGTCAGAATTAGGAGATATTGAAGCAGGCTTTATTGGGAGCAAGTGGACGGGTTCAATAGCTTGTGGGGAAGCAAGCGGATAAGCTGAGCCCAGTCAAGGCAGAGGGGAATTTTTATACCCCCTGTTGGCCCAGAAAAGGTCAGACTATTCTTTGCAAGACAGGGAGGGGCAGGGTGTATGTGATGGTTGAGTCGTTCCCCTTGTGGCCTTGGGGAGGGGCAGGGTGTATGTGATGGTTGGGTCGTTCCCTCTGTGACCTTGGGCAATTGCAAAAGGTCAGGGGCTGGGGAGGGGGCGGAAATAATTTGTGGAAAGCGACTAACTCCGGGAATGCAAGTTACAACAGGGAAGGCAGGGACCGTTGCCTGACTCGACACTCTGCATTGGATTGGCTTATTTACAATCCTTGACTAACACAGGCTGCTAGGCTTCTTCCCTGCAGATGTGGTGATGCCCCACTTAGCCAGCTGCTTGCTTTCACACACTCCTTTAAGATCCCACAGGCTGTTCTTCCACAGGCTGTTCTTCCACAGGCTGTTCTTCCACAGGCTGTTCTTCCTCAGGCTGTTCTTCCTCAGGCTGTTCTTCCTCAGGCTGTTCTTCCTCAGGCTGTTCTTCCACAGGCTGTTCTTCCTCGCCGCTGAAGTGACTTCCTCCTTGTGCTCCTTTGCCCATCTCTGTTGCTCGAACACTGCCTGTTGCCCCTGAGTAGGTTCTGACTTCAAGAAACACAACTGGATGATTTCCAGGGCTATGCATCTTTACAGGAACAGAAAGTCTTACCTTTCTCCTGTGGTGCACCTCCTGGATTTGAACTGTTGACCTTGCAGTCCAAGATATAAGCCCCTACTCCATCCCGCCTCAAGTAAGCCCTCAGTAATTAGTTGTCAGATGGATAGATGGATGGGTGTCATTTGGGAAGTCATCCAAGTAGAGGGGATTGCTGTTCTAGCCTCTTGACCTTGTCGGACCATTCAATGGCTTTCCCCGTTTCCTATCTCCTCTCTCCATTGAGTCATAGGGTTATAGACAATGGACAAGGAAATACACACAGGCTTGTTATACTACACCCAGGGCTAAAATAGGACTTTCCCCCTTTGGTCCTTATCTTTTAAAAGTCTGTGACTCCCTTTGTGTCGCTTGTCTGAAGGTAGGGCAGCAGACTCTTGAAGCAGAGTGACTTCCTTGTGTCTTCATTTTTGTCCAGGCTAGTTTTATTTATTCACAGTGACTGTGATAACTGGGACTTTAGATTCTTCTTTCTTTCCAAATAGATCTGGTACAGGTTTAAAGTGCAAATGCTTGAATACCACAACTAGCCGAATTGCCACAACTCCTGTTAGCGGAATGTTTGGTTGCGGATGTTGCATTTCTGTTTTGTATAAGTATGTCATTCACTTCAGGCTGAAAATAATGTTTTTAAAAACCAAGTCTAGTGATAGGCGTGCAGCCCTGTAATCTTGGCCTTCACATTTCCCCCCACAATGGTAGGCATCAAAGTGGAAAATTTGCCATGCCGTATATCCTGCTTTCCGAGTGAGTGCAGCCTGGATGGGAAGATAAGCCAGAAATGTTACTGCTCAAATGAGTCCCCTTGTGCCCATTGGGCTCCCAGCTGCAGCTTTCTGTTGCCAGTGCCTGACAAAAGAAATGAACGTGTCGGTTCACTTCACCAAATTCCGTCATCTTGTTTCCTGTCTAAACTGGTCATATGAAAGGAACACAAAATGGAGTATGTGCCTGTGGGGAATAAATAAGCGAATTTAGGAATGCGATAACATTTTCACACTAGACAAGAAGTTAGATAACTCTTCGAGGAGAACCTGGGCAGGTCTCTCCACTCTCCTTGCCAGGAGAAAGATGAGTGTACTCTTTGTTTGTTTGGTTAATCTTTTTATTGGGGGCTCATACAACTCTTATCACAACCCATACATACATACATTGTTTGTACATTTGTTGCCATCATCAGTCTCAAAACATTTTCTTTCTACTTGAACCCTTGGTATCAGCTCATCATTTCCCCCCTCTCTTCCTGGTACCCCCTCCCTCATGAACCTTTGATCATTTATAATTTATTACTATTTTGTCATATCGTACTCTGTCCGATGTCTCCCTTCACGCACTCCCCTGTTGTCCATACCCCAGGGAGGAGGTGATATGTAGATCCTTATCCTCAGTTCCCCCTTTCTACTCCACCTTCCCTCCCCTCTCCTGGTATTGCCACTGGTCCTGAAGAGATCATCTGTTCCGGATTCCCCATGTTTCTGGTTTCTACCTGTATCAGTGTACATCCTCTGGTGTAGTTGGATTTGTAAGGTAGAATTCAGATCATGATAGTGGGGGGAAGGAAGCACTGAAGAACTAGAAGAAAGTTACATATTTCATCGTTGCTACCCTGTACCCTGACTGGCTCTTTTCCTCTCCAAGACCCTTCTGTAAGGGAATGTCGCTTCATCTACAGATGGACTTTGGGTGCCCAATCTGGACTCTCCCTCATTTCTATTGGTTTAATTTTTAGTTCTCTGATGCCTGATACCTGACCCCTCGTGGTCACACAAGCTGGTGTGCTTCTTCCATGAGGGCTTTGTTGCAGCTGAGCTAGATGGCCGCTTGTTTACTTTCAAGCTTTTAAGACCCCAGACGCTGCATCTGTTGATAGGCGGAAATGAGTGTTTTGATGAGATCAGAGGAAGTTAGTATCTCTTGTTTTGTCAAAGAACAAAATTTGGCAACATCTAGTCCTGCGATAGGAAACTGAAATAGTTACGCACAAAGTAATGAAGTTTGATTGACTTTTAGGATAGAGGCAGTGTGTTCAGTACAGTGTCCTCTGAGAGTCTGCCCATCTGGTCTCTAAATGTAAATGGAATTTGGAATGACAAAGGCAAGATCTAATTCAGGCCCTGCTGTCTCCTTTAATGCCCAAGGGTATTTTTTTTTTTGATGTGGGCCATAGTGTTCTCGTGAAAAATGACAAGGTTGAGTGGGAAAAAAAAATGGCTTTCTAAAATTACTCCTTGTTCTGCTTCTGTGAGTCCTGGCTCTAAAGCTCTAAATGAAATCAGAAGATAAGGGTGACCTTGAAGATGAGAGAAAAAAAAACCCAACAAGGTTGTGCAAAAAAGTCAGGGGTATCCATTTGACTTTCAGATTGTTTGAGACAGTGGATTTTTAGCTCAGAAATAGTTATTTGAAAAACAGTTCTTCAGAGAGAGAATTCAGAGATCAGATTCTTATGAAAAATGCCCTTTCACGGACGGGCACATGAGGTATCCTCTCTGTGCCCATGACCTTCTGTTGACTTGGAGCTTTTTGAGGAATGCCTTCCAATGAAAAAGATGAGTAATGTGCAGAATAACTGCCTCTCAGAGGGGTGATGAGACTTGGTCTTGGGGGCTTTGGACATGTCAGGAGAGGCCAGTCCCTGGGGAAGGGCATCATGTCTAACAAAGTGGAGGGACCGTCAAACAGAGGAAGGCCATCCACGAGAGGGATCAATGGAGAAACGCAGAGGTGGCAACACTGGACTCAGGCCGAGGCCTAATTGGGAGGCCCGGGCAGTCGCAGGACTGGGCATTGTTTTGTTATGTTGTGCAGAGGGTTGTCC
Source organism: Nesogale talazaci (assembly GCA_004026705.1). Taxonomy (NCBI): domain Eukaryota; kingdom Metazoa; phylum Chordata; class Mammalia; order Afrosoricida; family Tenrecidae; genus Nesogale; species Nesogale talazaci. The sequence goes on from PVJH01016438.1 coordinate 50,372, forward strand.
TGAGCTGACACTGACTCGAAGGCACCCAAAAACAACAACAACAACAGCAACAACAACTTATTCTGTAGAACAAATTCAGGTGACACCTCCATTTGACAAGTACCGGATTTACCATCACCACATTGAAATGAATCATTGCTTATGCCTTTTAGGTGATCCGAACCACAAAATGATGTTGCAATCACAATGATAGTTGATAGGAATGGGGTTGTGTGTATGTAAAGAGAGAGAGAGAGAGAGAGAGAGAGAGAGAGA